>CM034354.1:114838502-114975012 GCA_019925275.1 Mytilus edulis
GATGTTCTAGTTATATGCAAATTTCATAAAATTGACTACATTTTGTAGGATCATTTGAAATACCTCATCAGGGAAAAGCAAACGCAACCAGATTTTAAACTGCGAGAAATCAAAATATTTTTCAGTGAATCCCATTTCTACCTTATTCCATGTATTCCCTGTGATTAAACAAAAAACAATTCCTAAACAAAACCTAATTTTCTAATCATTTATAACATGATTAATTGCTATAATCATGATAATCATGATAATCAAAGCTGTGAAAATAAAAAAAAAATTTCAATGCCTCAAAGCTGGGAAAATAATAAAGAGAATTTCAATGCCAAAAACAGTTTCAAAATTCAAGACACTCATGCACAGTCACAACAAACTACAGTAAGTCTGTTGAGGACAAATTAGTGGCAACTCACCATGCTCACCAATGATCAATTTACCTAAATATTCTACCAACTCTTCCCACTAATGAAAAGGAGTTAATCCCCTTCAAATTTAGGCCAGCCAACTCAAATGAAATGAATAAAATCCCACTGAATTTAGACCTATCAAATCACCCTACTAATGAAAGGAGTTAAATCCCTCTGAATTTAGGCCTGCCAACTCCCATGATTACAATCTTTTTAATTATGTGTTGTTTTAAATGTCTTTAAAACAGCAGGTTTGTGTTAAATTTTATGAATGAGTTACACCTGGCCTAATAGCAAATATTGAAACATGTGATTCTTTAGGCAAGAGTGAGAATTTCATCTAACAATCAGTTCTAACTGTGAGGTAATATAAACATATATGGACTATAATTAGGTATTCGGCCTTTGGTTACTTTTTGTATCCTTTTTTATAAGTTCTAAAACTTTAACTTTTATTCTGTGGGTTGTGTTGGTGTTAGAATAGTATTAATGGAAAAATTGAGTTTTTCAAGAAAAAAATAATACATTTTAATTCACCGTTTACATGACAGGAAACCAAACAGGAAACCAATCTTTATTTTCTTTATTTTGTACAATATATTTCAAAAGACATAAATGAACACCATTACTAGTGTTACTTGCTTCATGTTAATATTTAAAATTTATTTTCAATGTTTAATTAAAGGTTTTTTTAAACGTGACAGGAAACCATAAGAAACCGAAAGCATTTTTTTAGTTTTATTTTATTGCAAAATCTGCTTAAAATAGTCTGAACAGTATACTTTTTCTTTAAATCCATCTTAAATGTAACAGTATTATAAAACTCCTAAATATGTGCTTGTTTTGAAAACAATTAGTACAATTTATTCAGAAATTTCCATATTTTCTTCATTGATACAGGATACCATAATCGTTGTATCTTGATGTTTTAGCCAAAAAAATGTATTTATATTTGGTTTTGAAATTCTAGTTATATACCATTTATTCCAAATCATTGGCAATGTAAAATTCTTTAAATCCAGTAAAGAAAAAAAACTTTTAACTTGGAATTAAAATCTTTAAAATAGGCACCATGTGATATTTGTGACCTGTACACCATCTACATGGTTTCCACAATTTAACCTACTTTGGTGGGCTAAAATCAATAAAGTACTTCCTTTCAAGTCATGCATGGTAAAAGTTTACTTCTCCTTAAGCTTTGACAAGTTTATTGCGTTTCTGAAAAGTGTTTGCAGAACATGAATAAAAAAAAATAATTAAAAATTGTGACAAAGATACCAACTTTGTACATTCCAAGTGTAACGGTATATTAACATGTATTTTTTATTAAGTTATCTTTATTCACCTAAAATATCCAGTAATATTTACTGCTGAAGCAAAATCAATCCAACGAGCATTGGCACAATGATAAGAGACGTAATGTCGATTGAATTTTCCAAGGACCCTTTAGTAGCTTTACATCGTTATCAGGAAACAAAGTGTGTCATAACGTCTGTCAAATCTGAAATCGATTTTGTCAAGTCATTGGGCATTTATTTTCACACAAGATCGTATGTAACATTATGCACATAGGAAAAACAATAGACCCCCGGTGCAATCTCTTTGAAAATTGTATTTTCCTTTTTTAAACAAGACGAAACAAGTCTACAGATTACATTTGTATGTTTGCTAACATCCCGTTGGAAACAAAAACAATGTTTAGACCTAGTATTTCATACATCCGGCCGCAAGGGCGTGATCACATGTTAGTCACATGTTTCAAGTATGACCCGAAATGATTAGAACTTAACGACAAAAACAATTTTAATAAAAAAAAGGAAATAACTGGACTTCTGTTTCGTTTGAAATGTAACGCATAACGATAACGTCATTATCTAACTTAATTATTACGAAGAACAAAACTAGAATATAAATCATCTCTGATTTACCTGTTTGAACATCTCGCGAGAGTTCATATTTGCATATTGTTATAAAGAATTCTATTACAACAAAGCAGATTACATCATCTAAAATTTGTGTTACGAAATTGGAAACCAAAGTAACGCTAGTGTTCTTACACCTGCTACAGAAATACTTATAGTTCTCGGCATTTTCTTCTGACTATTCTTATTGGTCGATGTTCTTTATTATTTGAAAGCAAAAGTTACGAATTTGCCGGTGACGATTATCTATAAATCAGTCAGCGTCATGCACTTCGGAAGCGAAAAGTAACACGAGAAACGACACAAAAATACTGTCGTATAATCTTTGAAATTTGTTAATTTCAATTTTTTTTCTAGGGAAGAGTAGCATACACTTGTATGTTGATATAAATAAAAGCATCTTTAGATGTAGTTACAACTTTTCTTACAGTAATACACATTTTTATCACTTTTCTATCGTTATAGGAAACGAGCCCAATAGCAAATTATGGTCCATATACCAAAATTTGTGAAATAGGACTCTAAGCAAAAGTGCACGAAAGTTGTCTATTGATTATATACTGTTAAGGGGGTCTGATTGGGGGTTTCTGATCCCGGATCCCACTTACTTATTTGTCAGATTCCTGTATTCCGCTTACACTATGTACGTAAGCAATTCTCATTTTTTTGTCATTTCCCATTTTCACAGCACAATAATTTGACTTTCACGTGTCACGCTTACAAACTTCGGCAAACCTGCTTCACGCTAAGACCCAAATGAGACCCACTTATAATTCATAATTTATAATTTAATAACTAAGCATATGAACAGATGAAGCTTTAAAATGAAGACCTATTCCAGTTGCTCATTCATATAAATGAATACATAGAAGGTTCCCCTCTTCTTATCAATCTAGTTCATACAATAAAGTAGTGTCAAGTGTAATTCGATACTAGTTGTTTTTTTTGCATTTCCCGGGAATTTTAACCTGGTCTACGACACGAGTGTGCGACCAAATTCGTGATGTAGTTTTGTGCCTAAAAAAAAAATCTGTCAGCTAAATATTGGACTTTTAACACTGAAGCAGCACTTACATATTAATCAATCAGTTATTCTGTAAAGTTACGACGAAATCAGGCAACTTTCCTGCATCAGTAACTCGTTTGTTGACAACCAAGATCTGTTGATGGAGATTGGCCGCTTATGTCCATTAAAAAGTGGTGACTAATTTAGAAACCGTTATCGGACAGCTCATTCCGAAAACGGAATTTTTATTTTCAACCATAGACATAGTCCCACACAAAGCTTTTGAAATATTTCCACATAATCTATATTGAAACCTTAAAAAAACAATTGTTGTCGCTGGTTGCTGTCTCCCAGTTATTATTATTTTCCGTTTGTTTTTATAAATATAATTCAATCAGACTGGGTTTTTTATCATTCATGTTTGTCATGTTTGTCACGGGATCTTGTAATCCTGGGGTCTGTTAAAGGAAGTAATTGTTTACATCTTTGTTATTTGGTCTTTGTTTGATAATTGTCTTATTGGAAATGATGCATACATCATCCTTAAATACATGATGACGGAAAACCGACAACATCACTAAAAAAAAGAAAAACGATGGAAATACAAACAACAGTTTTATAAACACTACATATAACTTAGAGATTGAGTAAAACAGTCTCAAGCAAAAACGAGATAATATAAGGTACTCCTGGAGGTATGATATAGATCAACTAATCTATGTATAAAAACTGGGACTATTTTGACGTTTCGCACGATATTTGACGTTTTATTCCTATTATTCAGGATATTTTTTTTCATTTAATTGGCAATTTTATTTTTGCACATCAATAGGACACTCCTAAAAGCATGTTTGATTGCACTGAACAAGCATGAAATATTTCCCACTGCGGATGTAGCGCCGGACACAATTTATGTATTTTGGTGAGATAACAGTCTATATAAAATAAGAAGATATGGTATGAGTGCCAATGAGACAGCTCTCTACCAGAAACCAAATGGAATAGAAAGTACTTAAATTGTTCCCCATTTAAATCCGAAAAGGAGGAAGATATCCATGTTGCTTTAATATAAAAAAAGTTTGTTAGGAATAACAAGTTAAACGGGTCTTGCTTATAAAGAATGCTTTAATTTTTAAAATAACGGAACAATTGAATGAAGAAATGCAACGATTGACAGACAAAAATAGTAATATTCATCCCATATATGTTTACAAGCTTTGTAACATAGAGTATATATAAAAGACAAAAATAGCGTCCAGAATAGACAACGTTGAAAACGTCAGAAAATCGTCCAGTGGACAAACTTGCTAGACATTTGATCTGTTTGAAAACGACTACGCAACCTACCAAAACGTATCACGGCAACTGTGTTATAGTGTTAAAGTGCAATTACGGATGTGCATGCAAGAAATCGAAATTTGCAATAAATAACTTCGCAAATGAGAGTTAACTTGTAAAAATCGGCGAAATTCAACATTCGACATTCTTGCAAGACATTTGCAAGAAGCTGCTGCATTTTTATTTTTGGTGTGAGTCCTGCAAATTTTCGGTTTTAATATGTCCCATGTAAGTACTTTTGTAAGCATTATTTATGAAAACAAAACTTTATATAATCTTATATTTTAAAAGCCTATACATTTTTGATAACTTACCATTTTCCTAAATCTGACCATGGTGAAGACTATCATTTTTGGTAAAAAATTAGCTTTGACAGTTACATCAACGCATATTCAGTAATGTAATACATTATATACGAAACATATCATTCAAGCGAATGTTTGCGGATTTTTAAATTACACTGTTTTTAGGAGAACAAACACCCCTGTAAAATTTATTATGCATATAGTCCGTTACGTCTGACACGCATGTTTTTGACGTTTTGTCAACATGTTTGTCCTCATTTAAGACTTTTGTAAAATATGGATTTTTTTTCGGAATAATAATTACCTGTCTATTCTCGATTGTTATAAATTCTATATAGCTTAAGGAGGCTCGAGGGTATAAAAATTTCAGAAAAAAATAAACATTCGTTTTTCATTTCAAATTTTATTTGTTACCTTTTGTAGTTGTTACTTATTATATGGTACAAAAATCATTCAAAACAAACAATTCGTGTTGGCCCCAGATGACTTTTAAAATGTATACATCATTGAAAAAGTTCCAAATTATCTCCCTTTGCTGGAAAAATGCCATTTTTTAGCTTTAAAATTGAAATATCTTTTTTAACTCATCGGTGACCTATATTTTTTAATATAATTTCCATATAAGCTGTACATGCAGACTTCTAATACGTTTAGGTATTTCACATCCAATTTTTTATGGTAATATTCTTTATAAAGCACAAAGGTGTCAGTATTCACCTCAGAAACTTACAAAACCTTTGAATAGACTTATTAAGAAGGGATATAATTACGATACTGTTGTCAAGTCATTAAAGATTGCATATTTTGGCGTTAATATTGAGTCACTGATAAGGTCTTTGCATCGGAACTAAACACATTATTTTTTTTAAAAAACAGTTGTTGGCATGACACGGGTTATGTTCTTCTCATATATGTTATGATGGTATGATACTAAACCCCTAACGGGAAGGATTGTGCCTGATGTTCATATGATGAAATCATAATCTTTCAGTCAGTTTAATTGAAGTCTGGAGCTGGCATGTCAGTTAACTGCTAGTAGTCTGTTGTTATTTATGTATTTTTGTCATTTTGTTTATTTTCTTTGGTTACATCTTCTGACATCAGATTCGGATTTCTCTTGAACTGAATTTTAATGTGCGTATTGTTATGCGTTTACTTTACTACATTGTTTAGAGGTATAGGGGGAGGGTTGAGATCTCACAAACATGTTTAACCCCGCCGCATTTTTGCGCCTGTCCCAAGTCAGGAGCCTCTGGCCTTTGTTAGTCTTGTATTATTTTAATTTTAGTTTCTTGTGTACAATTTGGAAATTAGTATGGCGTTCATTATCACTGGACTAGTATATATTTGTTTAGGGGCCAGCTGAAGGACGCCTCCGGGTGCGGGAATTTCTCGCTACATTGAAGACCTGTTGGTGACCCTCTGCTGTTGTTTTTTATTTGGTCGGGTTGTTGTCTCTTTGACACATTCCCCATTTCCATTCTCAATTTTATTAAACTAAATTATTGTAAAATTTGAGCGATTTCTGTAATAAATTTCTTTCTTTTTTTTCGATATTACCTTTATTTCTCCTATTACTTCAACAGAAAAAAAACACCTTTACAAAAATGTATGCTTCTTTCGAAGGCAGATTGTGAGCGCAAATGAACGGTGACCCCACTTTTTTATTTTATTTTTCTATTAACTATAAGATAAAGTTCATTTATAGAAAAATATAAAGAAATCCTATATAAATGATTTAATTTGAAAACGAGTGCATGGACCCTTATTTTTTAAAACGACATTTTGTTTCATTTTGCAGGGAGATTATGTGGACACAATTTTATAAAACTGTAAATAGTGCAATTTTTTTTAATTTTAATAAATATACAGCAAAAAAATATGGATTTTTTTTTCAATTCATAACCATTTGATAAATATGAGTTATTTCTGAATAAAAAATGCATAAATTTTTAGGATACTTATAAAATACAGAAACTACAAATTATTTAACCAAACAAAAATTGTGTTTATCTTTTAAAACAAAACAAAGTTGTGGCTTTCTTCCGAAAGGGAAAAAACGGCCACAATTCCGAATTTTGAGCAAATATACAAAATTTTGACCTCATTTACCTTAAAAAGAAGCATATGAAGGTATATTTTTTTATTACATATTTGATTTAATCAGGCAAAAAATAGCATTTATGGAAATTTTCACCAAACTGTAAATGCGGGATAAAAACTGTATCGTATGCCCTTAACGTCAGAAATGGAGTCAGGCCATAACCGGCAGTACAGATCGAAGGCTCTTCAAGAAGACTTAACAATACATCATTAAATAGACAAAACACACTGCAAGAGTTATCCGGGTCAGTGACTCAGAATTGGAGTCAGGCCGTAACCGGCAGTAAAAATTAAATTTTTACTATAAAAACAGTACGCACTAAAGAAAAGATCGTTAAGAAGACCAACTACACTGCAAGAGTTATCCGGGGTCAGTGACTCAGAAATGGATCGAGTCAGGCCATAACCGGCAGTACAGAAGGCTCTTCAAGACGGCTCATCAAAACAACGTTAAGAAGATCAACCATACTGCAAGAGTTATCCGGGTCAGTGACTCAGAATTGGAGTCAGGCCGTAACCGGCAGTTCAGCTAGGTCTTTAAGACGAATTAAAATCCAAATAAATTATAAAATTTTTAAAATTTTTAAAAAATTAACATATCTAAAATTAGTTAAAATATATTTAGGGATAAGCTAATTAAACTATTGAAATTATGCTAACTAAACAAAAACTCACGATAACCTTTGGCTTTTATTTTTCCAAATTCGCGGCACCCAAATTATTTTTGTTTCTACTTTTGGTCCTTATTTAAATTTTTTCATGTCAAATCATTCCCAAAAAATGGGTACAATTCGAATGTAGACACTGTTAAAAAATAAATTTTAACTGAGCAGAGAGAGAGTGTTGTTTTCTTCTGTGTCTATATCTAGTCTGTCATTTTTTAAATTTTTACTTACACCATTTTAGTTGTTTTCTAGTTTTAGCATTTTTTGTAATACAAGGTAAGTATGAAAGTATCGGAGGTTAGTGTCGTATAAAGTCATCTTAAAAATTGCATTAGAGAAAAACACAAGATTTAAATCCAGACTCATGTGAAATGGGTTACATTTACCACCATAGCAAACTGATTTATACGTATTATTCTGTATATATTGAAAGCAAATACCAATTTTAAGATCTGAATTAATATAGTGTTTAAAAAATAATTCAAATAAGTAGTTTTCACAACTTATTTAGTAATAAATTTAAACTAATGAAATGTTATGCTGTATAATATTTTAGTTTCATAATACAGCTTTCCAGGAAAAACCCTATTGTTTATGTTTTGAATCACTTGTATGCATTTTTTATGCTTGTATTAATCCACACCCCCATCTTTGTTACGGAGGTTCAGATATCAAACCAGTATCTGAATGCTGATACATAGTAACACTTAACTCTTTAATGCTAGCTTTTCTAAACAATTTATTGACATTACAAACTAAAAAACTTTTTTCTATAAAGTTATATGTTTCTTTTAGTCAAATGGACTTGTTCTTGTCAAAATCTCCGTAACGATTCATGAACTTTCACTCAAAAATATGTTTTACCTTAACCGAATACTGTTCAACTTAATTTTATTAGCTCTATACAGATAATGTCATCTTCCTTCACACCATAATGTATGTATTATACTCAACTATGAAGTTTTGGAGTCAAAATAGTTTCATTTCGAAAATTTCTATCCTCCGTAACGACATTTGAAACCTCCATAACGGACAATTCCAGTTCTTATCAACAGCAAACATATAAATGAATGTAAATATTGGAATTAAATGACAAACAAGACAACAGAATTAAACATTTTTCTTAGTAAATCGTTATCTAAAGAGAGTAAAGTCCTGTTAGAGAAAAAACACTTTTTTTCCTTAAATTTCTATCCTCCGTTACGTAAATCAATGATGTCGTCTATGATTGACATCACCTTTTGATTTTTATTAGTGATAATTGATGAACTGATTTGGTATCTATAACAATGTACAAGAATTTCAATTGGTATGATCGTGTTTACATGCATCTTTAGATTTTTTTTATTTGTATAACCTCCGTTACATTGATGAGTCCTAAATAATCTTGAAAATGTTTGCCATAAACCGCTGTTAAAGTTATGATTGTCGTCGTAATTACACAAGTTGTGTTGTAGACTATTTTAAATCTAAGAAAATGGCTGATATAACGTTTATTAAACATTATAATGTTGCTCACATAATAGGGAACAAACAAGTTAACCTACCTTTCTCAAAACAACATTTTTTTTTTCTCAAAATCAGTATTTTGTTTGTCTGTTAAATGATGTCTGCTACAAAAATGACTTTCGGCAGTGTCGGCAGCCGCTGATACTGATAAAAAAAGTCTGACAACTTAACTGTAAATAACTGCGTCACGGAGGTTATTTAAACGGAGGTTAGTTTTATTTACATTATACATGGAAATATGTAACAATATTGTTGAGTTGCTTTCTCAAAACTGATTATTGAGAAGCTTTATGGGTGCTTTCAATGAAATAATCATCATTTTGATTTGTTCTTGGTTAGTGCGTTCTAAAATACGCGTTACGTAGGTTGGATTCTTATATGCGACAATCGAAAAAAAGAGAAATTAAAGAGAAGATTTTTTTTTTATTTTTCGTTTCATTGCAATAAAAGTTAAAGGCAGGATTTTAAAATTTGATGTATCAACTTTGCTTAAAGTCACTTTGGGCATTATTTCCAATCATATAAATATGTTTTGACTGTACTTAAAGATACGTTACGGTATAGGTTATACGTTTATCGGCGACATTGGTTTAATGGGTAAATCAAAGTGTATATTATAACTTTCGATTCTAAAATATTTTTGTGAATAAAAATCAATATAGTGTCAAATAAAAAAAAAGCAAATCTAATCATGATTTAGATGAAATAAAGTATTTTAATTCACACCGATATTTGGAGTTTTTCTTGGCGACATTCGGAATTCGTGTGATTTCCGTATATTGAATAGAAAATCACACAAATTTATTTACGATATACATCACAAAAGAATATAATTTTATTTTAGTATACATATTAATCACTTAGAACACGAAAAAGATTATCTGTGACATATGTTAAGCTTGCATTTTGTGGTTATTTGCCGGCGACACTGAAATTTTGTAATTGTACCCATTTTTTGGGAATAACTGCACTGGATGTTAAGCCGCAAGTCAAATCTAAAACTTAAAAAATGGTACTTCACAAGATCTGGTTTGCGCCAACCCAGTTTTAATTAGCATGGGGCGCTGTCTTCCTGCAGATAGCGTCCCAGTCACAACGGTACTAGCACTATAAAGTCCTGCAACTACGGTATATCACGGTAGGCTAGCACAAAGCAGTCAAAATTTGCATACATGCTTTGGTTTTTTATTTATTTTATTTTATTTTATTTTACCTATCTTTTTTTAGTACATACAAAACATCTCACTAATTATTTTTGCAAAACTCACATACACAAATGAGGCTTATTTCGGTTTATACAAAAATATTTGGCATACATATTCACATACACAATTTGGCATATCAAAATTATCCGCTCTTTACTTGGCTGCTGGTGTACCAGGACAACGTTGCTGCCGTTCACTGTTGTTTGTTTGGCCTAGCTTTCCTCCTGTTCCTACTTTTGGTGGCACCATGTTTTTTAATTAATTATTTATTAAACAAAATTATTTTTATATTATTTTATTATATTTATTTTTATATTCTTTTCTTTTCTTTATTTATTTACTTATTCATAAATTTTTATTCATTTATTTATTCAAATTTTTGGGGAAAATGTGGTTGATTATATAGGGAATTACTGAAGCATGACTGGAGTGCCCTAAGGTTCGTCAGCCCCATCCCCCCCCACCCCCCCCCCCCTTTTATGAAAAGTTCTGGATCCGCCACTGTAAAGTCTTATCGAACTTTACTCTAGATAACGGAGAACAAAACCATACGGGTGCTAGTCATCCGTCAGAATTACCCGAAATGCAACATTTTTTAAAGAATTTTCTCTTAGTTGTGGTACTAATTACGTTCTTATTATAGTACTAACTCATATTTATAACTGCTGTCAGTAAATTTCATTTTGTGCACTCAAACTTTCTTTGAAATGCAGCTTCGTTTGTTTAAAATATAATAACATTATTCATGTTACTACACAAGAGACAATTTTAGACAATTAATGACGATTCCGTGGTTTTGTAGTTACAAAAGCTTTTTACGTTGATAATGTGCAAACACTCAAAAAGAATTACCAAACACAAAGCCAAACATAAACGAAGAATCGGAGTTATATATGAGTGAGATGCATTCCTCTATGAAAGTGTTTCAAAAGTTTAATTAACACAGCAAAATATTAACAAAATCAAAATTTGCTACTGAGCTTTAAAGTAACACCTAGGTCCATCAACAGTGCATGGTATCTACACAGTGGTATAGTAATATATGTTAACTCTACCAATATCACTGCACCAGATACGTATTGTATTGATAATCTGCTAAAACCTAAGAAGAACACAAAAAAAACCCAGTCAAACCTAAACGAAGAATCAAAGTTCTACATAAGTTAGATGCATGACTCTATAAAGGAATTCAAAAACATTTTTAACAGCAAAATATAAACAATATTCATATTGTCATTCCTATACTTCAGTACTGGTTACTGAGCTGCAAGGTAAGGCTTTTGGGGACGAACAGTCCACCAGTAGTGGTATTTACACAGTGGTATAGTAATATTGATATTAATTCTTCCAATATAACTACAGCAAACACACATTACGATCATTTATATCTCAAATGATGCTGTGCTGGATGTCATGAACGTATGTAGTTCAAGGTCTAAACAATCTAAGAGAGATAACATTAGATTTTTATTGAAAAAAGGGGGGAATAGGATAATATTTGAAAAAAGGCAGTTCAAGAGTTTTGAGTAAAAAAAAAGGCAGGATGAGCAATTTGACAAAAAAGGAAACGACAGAATGACAATTCAGCACAAATTAATAAAAAAAAAGGCAGGACCAAATAGAGTGGAAAATAAAAATGCAGGGCACAGATTACAAGTACAAATAAAATGCAGAACAAAATTGAAATCAAATGGTTGATCCCTTATTTAAATATAGATCTATATCCTGTTTTTGTCGTTGGGTTCATGTCTAATTGACGTACAGCCTCATCCCTTGTATAAATATGACAGTAATCATGCACACATGGTGTTTTATTGTATAATACAACAAAGAAATACGTACACAGTAAATTATAAATAAGTTAATTTCATTCCATTCTGACAGATCATGTCTTGGTTAGAATATACTTATAACTATATGTACGTCATAATTGCTAATTAAACCATCTTTTTAAATGTCGCTAATTTGCATAAAAATAATTAAATGTTGACATGCATTCCACGTTAAAATGGACTATATCTGGAAATTTGTGATTGTGTGTATTGCGTTACATCAAGTATATTGTAAGTAAGATATCATATTTTACATTTTTTTTTTTGGTTTTGCTTTTATGGTTGAAGAAAATAGTGTGTAATACTGGTACTTTATCCTTGCCAAACGTTGTTCATTTCCATTTCGGACAATATGTGCCCATACAGTGTAATACTTGATCAGCCATAGACATATATAATCTGCCATAAAAGTTAAAAGCCAGTAAAAAGGGATTTGTCAACTGTCGCCGATGTCTAGGGTTGGGTCATTGGAATGATGTGACCAGGTTAACCTTTAGGCCTTATCACCGACAAACTTTGTGTTTTCTTTTTATCATATTTTGACTGTTCCCTTTATTTCAGTAGGCTCGTCTCACTTCACGAAAATCCTATATCTCCCACTGCTTAATGTCTCTTTTTACCCGAAAGTGCTTGAGTACCGGACCTTATGTTGAGCCCCTATAGTCCCTCCCCCCTTTATTTTCATAAATTCCGGATTTCTAATATATATATATATATATATATTATTTATTTGTACCATATGTATACCAATTTACCATATTTTACTCTAAATATACATGTTTACAATCAATGTGCCACTCGACTATCGCTCTATATAGATATACAATAATAAAGGGGTATGGACTATGGGCGCTCAACATAGGGTCCTCTCCTAAAGCACTAATGTAAAACAAAACCTGTTGATTTGTTGTTTAGAAACGTCTCCGTTAAACGGAATAGCAGGTTGATTATTTGATGTAAAAAAAAATTTTAACAGAATTCCATATTGATTTATATTATTAAACTTGGCTGAAGCATATAGAATATGGCCCGGATTATTTAGAGCTCGAGTTTTTTTTCCATATATATAGGCGAAGACCGTATGTAAGCCATAAATTATTATGTGGTAAAATTTGTCAGGGCGGATATAAATTGTTATTGTGCAAAGTCCATGATAACATTTTTTTTTTAGTTTTTCAGTTTGAAGTTAGTTATAAAATAAAATTGAGAATGGAAATATGGACATGGCTCTTCAACACAGCGAGAAATTCCCGAAATTTTTTTTTTTAAAGGTGTACATCTTTTTTTTTTTTTTATCATTTCCAATATATTTGAAATAGATATTGATAACTATAGGTCAAACCTAAAAATAAAATGAGCAAATCCCATACCGGTTATTACTGGGAAACCCATGTTGTATCAAATTATTAAAGGTTTGCCCAGTCTTTTTGTTTAAAATTGGTCTTTTCCTCCAGGTAACTTCTTCGTCTTCCATGGTTTGCCATAAATTAAATATCGGGAACAAATCCCGGTACTAGTACTTAATTTTTTTTCTGTACATGCAATTTCCTACCTAAATGGACACATTTTACCACATAACCGATCGTTGACGCTGTCCCAGTGTTTGAATTATTGTAAAGCTCCATACTTGAATAAGAAAACGTGTCATTGCAGTTAAATGCACTTGTTTAAAATCATACTAAAAATACAGAGGTTGATTTAACTGGTGATTTGAAATATAACATGTATACCAGCATTCTATTCATTTTTGCATTGTGACAAAAAAGGGACAGGGACTGTCAATCATCCAGTATAAGACTAACTTCCTTATTTTCATTATAATTTCAGTAAATGCCTCCTTGAGTAATTAAAAAAAATGTAGTGTTGAGATCTTAAAAGAAGTAGTGTTACTCCGCCACATGCTTATCATTTGGAATGGCTTTCTCAGTTGAAAAAGTAAAATGTTTCTAATCAATTTTGCGTTGTTTTCGAATTACACCTAACCCAAATCAAGGACCTCGTCATGCAGGAGTTGTCGCATATCATATATTATTTTATTTTTTTTATTTAGAAAAATTAAAGGTCGATATTTTGGTTTGCGGCAATTTTGCACTGGCAATTGTTATTTTAAAGATGCATCATTTGCACCAAATAGCATTTTTCAAACTAGGTTTGAATTATCTAAAGAAGCATCATTTGCGCCTATTAGCATTTTCAACGGTAAAAATCACTTAAAGATGCATCGTTTTGGAAAAATAGTATTTGTCTATGCTATCAGTTATTTAAAGGCGCATTATATGTGCAACCTGTTATCTAGATAAGTGAGAGGGTTCACTTATAAAAGTTTTGGATACCGTTACAGTGCAGGATTCGTATGGGGATAAAGATGTTCTGGAAGAGGAGCTAGTTAGTTAGTCCAACTGACGGAGGTCAGCTATGATTGAAACCCTCAACCGAATATTGTCCATGCGATGTTCTCAGTTGGTTCGACTGTACTATTGTTAGCTCTAAAATATGTGACGAGATAGTTGCTTAAATTAAATTCAATTAAGAATAATTGAGAGAAAGTACTCGGTGTCCTGTTTAAAGGGGGAGTGGGGCTCTGTTAGTAAGATTTTTTTTATTTCCATTAAAAGGAATACTTAATATTTCCTTGCATGTCCTAGAGTAGTATGTATATCGTCCTTGTCTTTTCTACTGTATAATATGTACATCTATCATCTCACTGACAGTTTAAAAAATAACATGTTCACAACATATTCTAGTACACAAATGTTACTGACCAAGATATTGACATTGCTTATCAACAATTTTATACCGTGACCTATTGCTCTCAATTTATTTTGTCTAACCAATGTATATTGCATTTTCTAGCTAATGTATATTGCCTTTTCTAGCCAATGTATATTGCATGTTCTAGCCAATGTATATTGCCTTTTCTAGCCAATGTATATTGCATTTTCTAGCCAATGTATATTGCCTTTTCTAGCCAATGTATATTGCCTTTTCTAGCCAATGTATATTGCCCAAAACAAAGGATGTCAGTGTCTGCCTTCATATGATTTTAACTAAACAGATTAATAAGCTCTAAGCTTTCTCATTCAAAAATATTAACATCATTGTCTATATAAGAATGTGAATATGACAAAGTATTGTCATCTGCATAATTATACAATGAGCTACACGATACAAAAAGAAAAATATCATACAAGAAAGTGTTAAAAAGTTCAGGTCCTAAAATAGACCCTTGTTGCAATTTAGATCATCCATGATGCTTCAGTTTTAAAATTAATAAATTACAAGTTTTAGCTTTCTAAAAAGCTATGGACTGCTTCGCTCTACACTAATTTATGGTTATACAAGTATGCATGTGGTTATTAAATTAGTATTGGAAATGTGGTATATTAAGATATTGATTGATATAAATTGGATGTACTTTAATAGTGTGCGTTATCACATATTTGTTATGAATACCTTAGGTTTTGCATATGCAATAACCTCAAAATTGCCCGGGGCAAAAAAGAGTATATTGATATTGTGCCCTCCAAATGACGTGACGTCATTGCGTCCTTAACGACAATACCGAACAATGACAGTGCAAAATTCTAGTGTTTATATATTGCCATATTCCAAATTTCTCGCGTTTGTGTATTGCCATATTCCAAAACTCTCGCGTTTGTGTATTGCCATGTTCTAAAATAAGTGGAAATGTGACAATAAATTTCTATGGAGTAAATGATAAAAACTAAATTTGAAAATGTGATAAAACTTTTGTGATTTTTTTTTTTAAAGATTTACCTGTTTTGTTTTATTAAATTCTTATATTTGAACTTTTTTCCCTCTTTCCTGCAAAACATAAATATGTGATAAATAGATTATAACATGTCTTTTCCATTATGGCCCAGCCTCGAGGCCGATATGGAGTCTCGGGATGATACCAGGACCAATATGGAAAAGGGCATGTTATAATCTATACTTATACACCCATGCTTTTAAAAGAAAATAATATCTTGTTGAAAATTCAAACAATTATAAATTAAGACACGACTCTTGATATGTGCCTTTCTGGAGGTGTGCCTATATTTTCAGGAGATAGGAACATTGTTTAGCGAAGCAAATCGTGCAAATTTCAGAGTAACAAAGCAATTAAACACGTATTAATAATTGATATTTCAATATTGAATTTATCTGTGAAATGTATGCATAATAAAACGAACAAGAATTAATGACAGTTGATCGGAACTGAAATACATATAGTTAATTTTCCGGCATTCGATGTCTTATCCTGGACGAGAAAAGTCTGTAATTCTTTATCTCATTTGGGCCAATAGCTATTGCTGTATCTCAGCTTCATTATAATGCAACCAATCATAATCTATACGTGATAAGTCATGAATTTATTCAAGATGGCGTGAACTATTTCAAATGAAACTAATAGCGCCGCACCGTGATGCAATTAGCAACAGAGCAGCTATATATTGGTTATCATCATTTGAATAATACATAATGGTGAATATTATATCTTGCAGGTTATCGTAAGCTACTGTGTGAAAATGAAACCGGAAGTATAAGATGTGGAAAGGGGGAAACAATCCGTATAATCCGCGGGAAATATGGTCGTTCAGATGCAGTCACTTGTTGGTCAAAAGAAGACCAATTAGGAAATTGTGTTTCGGAGGATTCCTTGGTGAAGATATACGATCTATGTAATAGGAAAAACAACTGTATATTAACTGCCTCGGGTGGAGTGTTTGGTAGCGCATGCTCCAACTCCAGTAGTTATTTGGAAATTGAATATTTCTGTGAAGGTAGGTGTGACGTATATATATTCCATTCGTCACAACTCGGCCGATTCCGTACCTCATCAAATAGCTTAAATAAACTGATAACCAATACATAAATCATATTCTCCAAGATTGAAGTACCAATCAGTACACATTCAAACGGATTTAGCGTAAAAGAGGGACAAAAGATACCAAAGGGACAGTCAAACTAAAAAAATCGAAAGCAAACTGATAACGCCTGGCTAAAAAAGAAAAAGACAAACAGACAAACATTAGAACATATGACACAATATAGAAAACTAAACAATAAGCAACACGAACCCCACAAAAAAACTAGGGGTGATCTCAGGTGCTCCGGAAGGGTAAGCAGATCCTGCTCCACATGTGGCACCCGTCGTGTTGCTTAGGTTATAACAAATCCGGTAAACAGTAATTCGGTAGGTCACATTCATGAAAGGGAAAGGGATTGTAGTTACGACGATACGGAACACATCCGATATCATTTATAAAACGGTTATTCCATAATGGTCAACCAACTCGTGATAGCATCCGTAAAATTTACGAAAGGATGATTTCAACTTCACCATTTGGAACTCTTGATTTAAGGTGGTACCCAACACTTTCACTAAAATGAATTCGGCTCGTTTAATTTTCATAAAATTTTGTCAAAGTATTTACTTCGAGACTTCAATAAAAATATAAAAATTTTAAAAAAATTTAACCAACCGTTTTGTCCGAAAAATTACACTGGTTATATAGCAATTTGACAAACACCAATTTTGATCATTGAGAAGCTTCATATTCCTTTTACAACACGACGTAATTAAAACGTTTAGGTGACTTTACAGAGTTATCTCCCTGTAGTGTTAGGTACCACCTTAATAGCTTCCTTGTGAGCAGCATCCCTCTATCAAGAAAATCGTAATGACAATAAAAATAATTTAAAAAATAAATAACAATAAAAATCGAAATGTCAATAAAACAGAACAGAGAAAACTAAAGACCCAACAACACGAATCCCACCAAAAACTGTGGATGATCTCAAAATCACATGTGCTCCGGAAGGATATGCAGATCCTGCTCTACATGTGGCACCCGTCTTGTATTCGTATATGTACAAAAAACGATAACTAATGCGGTATAGGTCACAGTCGTGAAAAAAGAGGACATGATTATAAGTTTATAAATCGATGTCCCGAAAGAAGAAGTTTTTTCTGTATATTTATATAGTTTATTTATATATTTCTGTAGGAACTGTTACTGTGTGTGAAGGTAACGTAACAACGATTGACTGCCCCGACCTCGGAAGGATGTCAATTATAAATGCTAATTATGGGCGGAGGAATACAGTCACGTGTCCACATGGACTCATTAGACATAACTATTGTTTGACAAAGTTCTCGGTTGATGTGTTATTCAACGTGTGTGAAAACAAACCATCCTGTAGATTTGATGCTTCAAGTGTGGTGTTCGGTGATCCATGTCCTCCTACATTTAAATACCTTGAAGCTATTTATAGATGTTTGTAAGGAAATACTCCCTTTTGAACGACTCTGTTGACGGAATAAGCACAAAAATAGGCATGAAGTAGAGTTCAATTTGATATCTGGCCGTTTTTGAAATCTTTAAATTAAATATACATACAAACATTTATTTACGGCTATATAATAAAAGCTTTTGAATGGTTTCGAGTAAATATGCTACATAAAATATCAAAATGAGTTTATTACTTCATTGTCTTCCACCATATGATCATTTGAGCACGAAAACCAAATTGGTAGGAAATATGTGTTCAGCAGTCCATATTGTTCTACTATCCATTTAGATAAAATAAAAATAAGAAAAAAATGTTACGGTTGCAAATTAGACAACTTTCCAAGAGAGACCAAATGAAAGAGTTGACATATATAGGTGTTCGTACATTTTCAACAATGAACAATCATCAAGCATTATAATGAGCAAAGCATTATAACTGAATTATACCTGCTAAAATTCCAATAGGAAATGCTTCATGAATTTTCATAACGAGAACAAATTAACCCTTGTTACAAAGTAAATTAACGAAGGGCGGGAAGTTTGGACAACCTCTGAATCATAAAGTTCGGTACTTTATATAGCCTTGAACACATGTACACAGGTTTTGTGGTGAGGTTGGTCGCTCATAATATTTAACCTTGCTACAATCTAAATGATCCTGTCCCAGAGCCAGAAACCTTTTATCAAGTGTTCTTCTCGTTGGGTGGTGTATGTCAAACTTTGTTCTTTCACTATTGTAACATGAATAGTGTCTTTGATTGTCTCGCTCAGTTTGTTTTATTTTTTCTGTACAAGGACTACATGTACAATTTTTGGAACTTATTACCGATATTTTACTTGAAATGAGAGTATTTTGGTGATTTGTTAAACGCCGTCACATATCCATCTACCAATGAAATGTCACTTTATAAACTGCGTGTGTCCCGAGGCAAAAATATAAGAGACCATACCTTATTGTTTGCCTTCTTGGAATATGTTATCTCTTTTAACCAAAAAAATAATAGGCTAAGAAAAAAACTTGGGGCTTCAACCTCCATTTTATTACTATACAAATCGATAAAGTTTAGTGTTTTAATATTTACACTCGTGTATAATAAATGTTGAATTATTTCACAAAGATCAAACTTAGAACTAATTTGCGCAATTCAGACTTGGTTTACTTCCCTTGAATAAGAATAAAAACATTTTTATTATTGACAAACGTAAGTGATATATGACTGATGCCGTTTTTGTGATAGATAACGACTTCGTTAGCTTAAGTTATAATAATAAGTTATTAACATATATATATATCGTAATAACACAAACACGAATTAGTTGTTGAATTTACATAAGATTTACAATATACAATTTACTAATTATCCTTTTATCTAATTTAAACATACAAGTGACATAATAATACACAAGACTATAACTTATATATGAAAGAGAAAGAACATTATTCTTTTTTCTACAGTCTACAGTAAATAAAACATGTTTTCATCCGTTTGTGGATTCTTAGAAATTCTAAAGAACATCTGGACAATTTTAAATCTCGGTCTATTTCTGAAATCATTCTAACATACTTTTGAATTTTTAACAGAATCAGAATAATTTATTATAGTGCCACATACCAATATAAAACACAATAAATACATTATTACATAGTATGCAATTTAAAATTAAATATTACAATTAAAATATTGGTACCCAGCCAAATTACTGACTTATGAGACACTTTAACAATATAACACATATTATAAAACAATTAAACTAATGTACTAAAATATTACTATACACAATATCTCCTTCGATAAAACATCTGATATAAAGCTTTAACCCTGTATGCCAACATTCCCCTTGTGAAATTATAAAATTGTTTTGTATAAACATTGAACGACAAAATTTCTTCCTATGTCATGTGACGTATAAATTTTGTGAAGTCAGACACGCGAGGTAATGAATGTGTTTTTAATTTGATAGATGCGTTTGTGCTTTTTTTCTGTTATAAAATTGTTTCTTTTAAAATTGTAACACAGCGATGACTGCTGTACTCATATTTTGACGACTTTATTTATTATGTCTGTTTTGTTCGCATATCGTTGTAAATAACTGAAATTGAATAGACTGTCATACAAGTGAGAGGTTTAGCGCTATAAAACCAGGTTCAATCCACCATTTTTTACTTATGAAAATGCCTGTACCAAGTAAGGAATATAGCAGTTGTTGACCATTCGTTTTTTTATGTGTTTTGTCATTTGATTTTGCCATTTGATTAGGGACTTTCCGATTGAATTTAACTCGGAGTTCGGTATTTTTGTGATTTTACTTTTTAAGTCACAAATCACACAGTTCATATATTCACATTTTAATTGTTTCTCTCATAATACATTTCACTTATACTGTTTACAATGTTAAATAAATTATCACATTCTCCACAAGAAAATATAAAATCAAATGTGTTTTCTTTACTCATTGAATTAGAACTGGGGACATATTCTATTTTCGAAGGCT
Source organism: Mytilus edulis (assembly GCA_019925275.1). NCBI lineage: Eukaryota > Metazoa > Mollusca > Bivalvia > Mytilida > Mytilidae > Mytilus > Mytilus edulis. The sequence goes on from CM034354.1 coordinate 114,859,584, forward strand.
GTTTTGTTGTATCCGGCGTTTTACGTTTCCGGAAATTAACATTACTTTTCTGCGAAAAAAAAAAATGACGCTTCCAGGAAAAAAAGTCTACATTTCCGCAAATAAATATCTTACTTTTCCGGGAAAATAGTTACGATTCCGAAAAAAAAAATATTACTATTCCGAATAAATAATTAACATAAGGAATACCTGTTGAACGACAACAAAGTAAACATAAAAATGAATTAAATATTAACAAAATATTTGTAGCCAACACGTCGTACACACCGTTTACAAGTTTTGTGTTTTGTTCGACAAAGAAGTCCATCTTCTCCTTTTCCTCCAATAAGCCAAACCAAAGAAATGTGTCAGCCATTTTCCAAAATCCAAATCTTTGTCCTTGTAATCGACACTAAGACCTGTAGACTGAATATTTGGCAACCAACTTTGTCCAAAATGAAATTAAACCTACAACAACTGATTGTAGCAACATGTAATGTTTTTGTTAAAGCAGTATGCATTGCACAATCAAAGTCAATATGAACTGCCTCGAGATGGAGAGTTAGTCTTCGGGTAGTACACACATCAATTAGCAGATCCCACATTTTGATATAATTTAATTTTGGATGTAACGCTTCTTCTGATTGGGTGACGTTATTTTGTTATGACGACCCATAGATATAATTTAGTCATGTGACCGTGTGGTCATTGACGTTTTTCATGGTTTTCTACGGTTTAAAATGGAATTTAGAATTAAATTATAAGAAATGACTGTAATCTTTTTTCTGTCTATTCGAAATAACATAAAAAAATGTTGTGAACACTGTTAAATAACCCGCTACGCGCGTTATTCAGTGTGCACCAAATTTTTTATGTTATTTCTTCATAGACAGAAAAAATATTACAGTCATTCCTTAAATAAAAAAATAATAATTTATGTAACATATAATTCAAATATATATATATAATTCACTACCAGGTAAAATTCCGGAAAAGTAATAAATACAATTTCTGGAAACGTATACTTGAAGTTTCTGGAAACGTAGTAATGGAACTTTGAAAATTAGCGAAAACACAATACGCCTTTTGTATCTACCGCGTTCAACAACCAGCATACTATTACTTATTCTCATTTTGGCATAATATTTCGTAACATTTTTATCTTAATTAAAAGTTACTTTTCAAGTCCATAATTTACTCTAAATTTTTTGTAGGTTCTTAGTTTATTACCATTTCTTGAATTATCATCATTAAAGAGACAATTTTTCCAAAATGTAATGTAAATTTCATGAAGCTTCTTCACGAGGGATAAAACTATTTTTTTTTATTAGGGACATTGATTTTCCCAAACATGCGTAAAATTCAATTAAGATAGTAACATTTTAATTTCGTACATATCTTTAAGAATATTAAAAAATGGCCCATTTGTGTTTAATCAGCAACTTGTGTAACAGTGCCTCTCTGATTATTTAATGTATTTTCATATTATTACATTATATGTATGTTTCATTATAATACGTTATTCTGATTGGCTAACTGCACATCTCGCGTTATTCCTTAGGCAATTGCATTACACAATAAAATGTATCATTCAAGATGACACGAGGTCCCACAATAAAGTGCACAAGTGAATTAAATAAAAACTTTATAAAATCGTGGTTTCATGATCCTTGCTAAAAAAATATAATTATTAGTATGGAATGCTTCTTTATGTAACTTCATAGGGTTGTAAAAGCGTTGAACGTGCGCAGAGTTTTAAAATGAAGCGCTTACTGTTGTGGACAATGATCTGATACTGTTGGTTTAAATTTATTAACTGAAAAGTTTATGATACTTTGAAAGAACCCAGAGCTGCAACTGCAGTAGTCATCACTTTAAATTCCATTATGATTAAAAAAACGTAACTTTTCCCTTAGAATCTCCTAAAGTTCTTTCATTTAAAATTCTTAATTGAGCAGAAATGCATTACTCTATTAACTGTTTACCATAACTGTTGGTGTCTTGTGAAATTTCAGTACTTCTTTATTTAAGCACAGCATCTGCTATGTAATTAATAAGTAGACAATCATCTAATCTAGGTTGTCATCAATTTCATTAATTTTGTAATATAGAAAATTTGGTAATATCTTGCTCTAGTTTTTCAAATATTTGTTTATCACAAATAGTTCGTATAGTGTATGATGATGAGTTACTGGAGGTATATACATGGAGCAGATGAATAGATTTTTCTCAAAGCCAAAATAATCTGTGTCAAGTTTAAACCACATCATGTCACTCATTGTTAAGATGTCATGAGTAGGTCTTGTATTATCTTTTATGACATATGTCATTTAAATGGGAATAACCATATTTACGTTGATCCGACTGTAGAATCTGAAATGAGATAAGAGATCTAAAATAAAAAGCTCATCGATAACGTACATGCTAATGATTTGGTCGCCCATACGCACTTTTTGTCTACGAAACATGGTATATATGTTAAACTTTTCAGAAAATAAGTTAAAAATGGAAAATTTTATAATAAATCATTAGGATAGGCGTACGAGGGCCTTTATCAATACCAATATTATCAGCAATATTTATCCGATGAGGACGTGGTATGTCAGAGTAAGATCATCCCGATGGCTGGATGGTCTAACACTGACACACCAAGTCCGAATGTGTTAACTATTTTACATCTTTTCTAGATAAGATAAAAACCCATTTACGCTTCATTAAATCAAGTTAGAACGCCACACAATCTTTTTTATATAGAATATATCATTATATAGTATATACCCTTTGTGAACCCCGGACACTATGTATTAATATGTTAAATTTACTCTGTGTCCTAGTGTAGAGGTTTGAGTCGTTGGTCTTTATGCCAAAGATCGAATCCCAATATAGACAGTGCATTTTTTCGAAATAATTGTAAGTTTAATTGTGGATTAAGCATTCCCGCCGAAAAGTTGATAAAACATTGTAAAGCATGCAAAACAAAGAAACTTTAACTAGGATGATCTGGTAGTAGGAGTGATCCGACTCAGATCAACCAGTAGAACAAAGATGCTAGGATGTAAAGTGAATGAACGTTTTATAACAAAGTTTTGCCTGCATTTAAGACGTGAAATAAACACTTTTTTCTTGATTTGTCACTCTATTTTAAGTGATAAACTGCAACAAGAGAAGCCGCTATAATATTAAAAGTATATGAATATATGATTTATGTCAAAGTTATATACACATAATGTATTGTACACGTTGTATACATTTTAAGTCATCAATATGGCAAGCCGTTTTACTATTTATTTTAACTTTAAGATATCTTATAAACTTTAGTATATGCTATCTTTTTTTTTTTTTTTTTTACAGTTCTCATGTTTTATTGATAGTTTTTCACATTTGTTAGTTGATACATCAAATACCGGTACCTTATCCCGGCCTCGTTAACCGTTAGCAGTATATAATAAATTTTGTTAGTATTTGTTAGTTTAATTTGTGTTTGAAACATACATTTTAAATTATAATATAATCTGACTGATTGTTAGTCAATTACAAATAGAAAAAAAATACAATATAAGCATATATAATTGCAAATCATTCACATTTATAATTACGTAATTTTGTACCGTATTTGACCTTACTTTAACATCCTCATTATTGAATCAATCTACCTGACACATATTGCTCGTTTAGAAAAATCGTGCAGATGTCTTAATGTGATCAGATAATCGTAACTTGACATGATTGAGGGATAATATACTTCACGTGTTAATCTTTTCGCTTTTGGATTATTATCAAAAGGTGAGATATTTTATGTTTATTATTATAGAAATATGAATTTATTATCTTTGTACATAATCTGTATCTTATTGTGTTTTGATTTAAGTTTTAGAATAGGTGAATTTAAGGGTTTTTCTTTACGGCCGCTGAGGTGTCGATTTTTATATTTTATAATCCAACAGTTTAAAGATTTTTTTGAAATTTGCGAATTAAATTACTTTTACTTTTTTTTACACATCTGTTAACTTCAAAATATAATTCAAATTCTTTTTTAAAGATATTGTATATGTCGGCGGATTTTGTTCTTTGCTCCGACGTGTAAAATGATTTGTAAATTGAGAAACCTATCAACGTTATAATAAGATTTATGTCATTATAATGTCGGTCTCCTATTTTATATCCAAAGACTATATCTATTAAGTTTATTTTCTTACAGAAGTTTATGATATTCATTTTTTCTGTTATTTTATTCCACAAATCTTTTAAAAATTTAAAAAGTATATGCTATCTTATATAGTATATGAGATATCTTATATATTGTATATAAAATATCTTAACTATAACTAGATTATATAATTATATATATAAGATATATATTGCGCGATTTCGTGGCGGTCAGTTGTTGTTGTTGTTGGTGGAGGAAGCCAGAGTGCCTGGCGAGAACAACCGACCTCTGATTTCAGTCACGTTTTGGGAGAATGTGTCCGTGTACATGTTATTGTTACCGATTCCAGCAAAGTACCGTCAACACAATATACTTACGATTTTTGACATCATTCTCTCCTTTAAGTAAAAACAAAGCTCCTTTACAATTTTTCTCTACGTTTTTATCTTCGCTGCCTGATAATTTTTCTAATGTCGGCATAAGATCTTCAAAGTCTCGTAATTTTTGTGCCATATCTTTATCAAAAGATAATGTCCAAAGAGCCTTTGAAGCGACTGCCTGTTCCTCTATATTGTCTTGTTTTAACGTTCTAAGAAATAAAGGGAGAGCACCTGCATCAACTATCTGTAAAATAAATGAACTTGCTCATTGTTAGTCTTCTGTTGTCGTTTAACTTTGTCTATCAAGTCAGTTTCGTTATAACAATATCCCATATCACCTTTGAAATTAATCCTACATAACGCTTGACATTAAGTCCACACCACATTAGACTTAAACCCTACATCAACTTAGATATTTTAAAACCACATAGCCATTGACATTTACCTTACATTACCTTTGACATTAACCCACATCACCTTTCATCTTAACATTAACTATTTTATCTATGTTAGATAATAACTATTTTAGCAAAGTTCATTTTCAAATCTTATACATTTTTACCATATGCAGATGACCAGTAAGATCTGTCAATTACTTTTTGTACACTGAAAATATAATTCAACAAAATTATAAAATTGACTGTACAGATAGCTACTTCGTTTTGTGCATTCCGTTGAAGTACCACGCATTTGTAAATACAATAGACCTAAAATTTATTATTGTAATATATAATTATGAACATTAGACCTTAACACAAATAGATTGATTTTTAAGGGCATACGATACAGTTTTGATCCCGTATATACAATTAAATGAAAATTTCCATTTAGGCTATTTTTTTGCCTGGTTAAATCAAATATGTTATAAAAAATATACCTGCATGTGCTACTTTTTGAATTAAATGAGGTCGAAATTTAGTATATTTGCTCAAAATTCGGATTTGTGGCCGTATTTTTTCTTTCGAAAGAAAGACATAACTTTTTTGTTTTAAAAGATAAACACAAATTGTTTTTTGTTAAATAATTTGTAATTTCTGTAATTTATTCAGAAATAACTATAACTCATAATTATCCAATGTATCAAATGGTCCTTTATAGCTTGTTGTTTGGTGTGAGCCAAGGCTCCGTGTTGAAGACCGTACATTGACCTATAATGGTTTACTTTTTTAAAATTGTTATTTGGATGGAGAGTTGTCTCATTGGCACTCACACCACATCTTCCTTTATCTATGAATTGAGAAAAAACGTCTTTTTGCTGTATATTTATCAAAATTAAAAAAAAAATGCACTATTTACAGTTTTATAAAATTTGGTCCACATAATCCTGCAAAATCGGAAACAAAATGTCGTTTTAAAAAATAGTGGCCCATGCACTCGTCTTCAAATTAAATCAGTTTAAATGATAAAAGTCAGCCAAAAAATGCATCTTTTCCCGATATGTCACATGCAGTTTGACGTCGCGAACATAACATTTTATGTTAGCAACGTCATTACCTCCCCTGTAACTGTATCGTATGCCCTTAATCACGTGTCCAAAGATAAACAATTTCAATACATTACACCACCAAGCAAAAATATGCAAGATTCAAATCGTTTTAAAAAGGAAAGAGCTCCGTCTCTTATATATTAAGTAAGATTATGAAAAGGGAGGATTCACATTCTGTCATAAATTTTTTTAAATTAAATACAACTACAAATATTTTATTAGCACAAACTCATCAACAATAAATGGTTAAGGCTCATGGTATATGAATTACATAGTTGGTCAAGCATAATAAGTATTGCAAATAATGACTATATTAATATGTAATATTATAATTATAAACAATGATTATGAATTAGACATATTGACCATTAAATGGTCACGTAATATAAGGACGAGTTGATTGACAAGGTTTAGTTAGTTGACTTGTTTTGCTGATAACTTCTACTGCCTACAGTTTCTCCCTATCTACTACAGCTCTATTTAAAAATGGGGAAAATACTTTGTTTTTATCTGAAGATTAATCCCTTTTCAACTGATTTTTATCTTGCTGTCCCACCACTGTCCCAGTTTAGACGGTTGAGCACTCACAAAAATGTTTAATTTCGCCACATTAATTATGTGCCTGTCCCTATCAGGACCCTGTAGTTCAGTGGTGATCGTTGATTCATGTCTGTCATATTTGTTTTTCGTAAACTGTTTTGTTGTACAGTATACTAGGCCATTAGTTTTCTCTCAATTGAATTATTTCATATTGTTTATGTCTGAATATTCTCTAGCCGACTGGGCGTTATTTGTTTTCTCATTATTGAAAGCCATACGGTTGCCTATAATTGCTTACGTCCACTTCATTTGAACTTTGATGAATAGTTTTCCCATTGGTAATCTTACCACATCTCTTTACTTTTATAATACTAAGTAATCCAGTATTAAACGTCAATACTTATTAAAAGGTGTCAATTTACTTTTTCAGTTATTTTGATTAAATTGAATTTTTAGATCTTGACTAGTTGATTGTTACTCATGTTGACACTCTAATTTTCAAGATCATACCCAAAACAATCAATAGTTAAAATCGAAATTTAAACGGCAATAAATTCTATGAAAATTGACAGACTATTTCGGCCAAATGCAAATATTTATAGAACGTATTGGCAATATAATCGTTTTTGCTATCTAAATGTAGTTGAGTGGTTTTCATTGGATTCAATTAAACAAATAAAACACTCCTCAGGTTTTGGATTCTTTATTATGATACGAATAAAGGTTGTAGTCAAAAGACCCTGTAATTAAATATAAAATTATAACCAATGGTTCAAGAATAATAACATGAGTACAATATGAACTCAATGATTTTCCAATTAAAATAAATAATACAAGTTCTTAATCTTTCTCTTATTTTGTTATTCTAACAAAATATCAATGTACTCTAATTGAATTAAGTAGCTTATTGAGTTTACAAACTATTCAATTATTATAATGTCTTTAACATATAATTACATGCAAAACTAGATTCTACACGAAACAAACTAAATAGCTAATGTTAAGCAAAAGCGAAGCAATTAAAAATAAGCATAAGCAAGCAAAATAATAAGCATTGATAACAAAACATATAAAACCCAACTCAATGCTTACCTCACACTTAGATGCAAGGGTCAAAAACAATATCCCCTCATGGGATGGAAATCAGCAGTACATAGTAACTCCTGAATATAAAATAAAGAATATAACTATTGTGCCACAAAAATGCACAATTACACTAATACACATTTTGTACATGAAACTTTACTTTTAGTTTATATTTACTAGTTTAATGAAAAATACTACTCAGATAGTTTATATTATTATCTTATGGTTTTAAATATTAACTCATAAACGTTTTTGATACTTTTTATAGTTTTTAACCATTTAATCAATTTAGCTGTATTATCCGTCAGTCAATCAATCACTCATTTCAAATACACTAGAACTATTAATTAAATGACAATTAAATATATGTGAGTAATCATAAATACCTAAATGAATAATATGGTGATAAAGTAACACAGTGGCTGAATATAAAGACTCAAATGGACATCAGAATAAGAATAAGTATATATGGTTCAAAATGTCTGCCTTCATGCTGAGTAAATCCAAAAGAAGAATTTCAAAGAACAAAGAGATTTCTCTCCACACATATACATGTGATATAACTGACCAATGAGAATAGACAAAGTGACCAATACTGACCATCAGTACTATGAATAGGCATTTAAAGGGTTCACATACCAGAACTTAGGTCATCAACTTAATTAGCATATAAAGATAAACAAAACAGCATGCTTTATTCTTTTATTATTGACATAATATTCTATTCTGTAAATAAGTAAACAAATCCAATAAATACGTTCCAATGGATATTTTATTATACAGAAAAACATAACATCATATAGATCAAAGTACAATTCTGAAAGTTAAAACTATATACATACAAACCATTTAGATTTCACCCTTCCACATACTCCCCCCAGCTGGAAAATGACGTCTCGTCATTTCACGTAGGAGTATGTGAAGACGACTTCAGTATGTCTAATATGGTCTTTGCTGCCTCAGACTGTAATCCTTCCATATATCCTCTATCTGACAGTGACGTGATGTATTGCACTTTCTTTTCCCAATCTGATAACGGTGTTCTCTGTGCAGATTTGGTCATATCAAAATCTCCAGATCTAAATCGGAGGGGTACTCTCCGTTCTCTGGTGGAACGACGTAGCTGAACTGGTTGATCATCCTCATCTGTATCAGTGTCCTGAGCTGTTTCTTCATCAGGCGGTTCCTCCTGAACAGTCTCATTATTCGAAGCGCTTCCTTCTTGTACAAGCTCAACATCATCTGGAATACCACTAGTACCCACTGATGACTGGGCGTCCCCTTCTGTCTCGCTCGTAACCAAAATATCCTCATCATCATTACTTCGTATGTTCTCCTCAGTAATGGATGAATCACTAACCATACCAGTTTTAGTGATGATTCTTAAGTTCCATTCTGACTCTTCGTCCGATTCTTGTTTGGAGTCAGGTTGGATTGTTCCCAGTTCTTCTGTCCTCTTGGCAGGTCTTTTCCTTGGTCTTGGTTTCGGTTTGGGTATAGGTGACGGTTCTGGTGTATCGCTTAAAAAACCAATAGGTAGCAAAAGGTTACGGTGGAGCGTCCTTGTACGTCCCTCTCCATTTTCCTTCTTTACCATGAAAACTGGGATATCTTCATTCTGCTGACCTAGTACCGTGTAGGGGTCTTGTTCCCATCTGTCTGCCAACTTGTGCTTTCCCTCGAAACTAACAATCTTTACCAATACCCTATCACCTACCCTTACTGTTCCTCCTCTTACTTTGTTGTCATAATGGCTCTTTTGTTAATCTCTGGCCTTATTTGCGGATGTAGTTGCTAATTCATGTGCCTGTGTTATTCTGTCCTTCAGATCTTTTATATACTTTGTAGTTATCTCCTGTTGATTTTCTCTCAGTCCTAGAGCTGCATCTATCGGTAACCTAGGGTTACGTCCAAACATCAGCATGTAAGGCGACTGTCCTGTACTCTCATGTCTAGTGGAGTTGTATGCAAAAACCAAAGGACTAACATGACTCTTCCAGTTAATCTTCTTGCTGGTGTCTAGTGAGCCAAGCATGTCACACAGCGTCCGGTTGAAACGCTCACATTGTCCATTTCCCATAGGATGATAACTAGTAGTTCTTGACTTGGACATTCCTGTGATGGCAAATAATTCCTTAATGATGATACTTTCAAAATTTGCCCCCTGGTCTGAATGAATTCTATCTGGTATTCCATAATGTAAGATGAAATTACTGTAGAAAGCATCCGCAACTGTTTTAGCAAGCTGATTCCTGGTTGGAATTGCCATGGCAAATCTGGTGAAATGGTCCGTGATGACTAAAAGGTGTTGATATCCTCCCTTAGATGGTTCGAGGGTTAGGAAGTCCATGCACACTAACTCCAATGGCGATGTTGTTGATATACTTACCAATGGTGCACGTTGGTTGGTAGGTGACTTCCTACGGACACATCTTCCACATTCTTCTATCCATGTCTGTATATCTTGGTGCATTCCGGGCCAGTAAAACCTATCCTTGACCAGTGACGTTGTTCGGTCTCTCCCAGGATGTCCCATGTCGTTATGTATGGCTTCTAAAACAGTTGGTACATGTTCTAGTGGAAGAACTAGTTGGCATCTTTCCTCTTCATTCACAATAGTTACCCGATGAAGAACTCCGTCATACATTTTCAGATGGTTAAACTGCTTTAAGTGCGGATTTGGTCCAACGTCTTTTCTGGTAGGCTTCGTGTTTCCTCTGACATACTAAACGATATGTTGTATATCAGGATCCTGTTCTCGTACTTTCCTCCAGTCAACAATATTACCTATTCCACTGCCTCTTCAATCAAGATCTTTGAGGACGGCATCTGATGTCAACGTAAGACTATCAATGTACGAATCCGGCATAGCAACATTACATATGGCTTGGATGGAATCACTGGTGATGGGTAGCCTACTGAGTGCGTCTGCATCTGCGTTACTCTTTCCAGGTCTGTACTTGATGTCGAAAGTGAAAGCTGCCAATCCTGCTAGCCAACGGTGTCCTGTGGCGTCTAACTTTGCAGTTGTCAATACATAAGTGACTGGGTTATTGTCTGTGTATACTGTGAAGTCTTGTCCATAAAGGTCTCTAAACTTGTCACATACTGCCCATTTCAATGCCAGAAATTCTCTTTTGTGTGGTGGATAATTGCGTTCAGCCTTGTTGAGTCCTCGACTAGCATAACTGATGACTCTTTTCATTCCCTGCTGTTCTTGGTAAAGAACTGCTCCTAAAGCATCTCCAGAGGCATCAGTATGAAGCTCATATGGTACTGAACCATCTGCATAGCCAAGGATTGGTGCACTTACTAGGTGGGGGGAGTATGTGGAAGGGTGAAATTTTTAAATGGTTTGTATGTATATAGTTTTAACTTTCAGAATTGTACTTTGATCTATATGATGTTATGTTTTTCTGTATAATAAAATATCCATTGGAACGTATTTATTGGATTTGTTTACTTATTTACAGAATAGAATATTATGTCAATAATAAAAGAATAAAGCATGCTGTTTTGTTTATCTTTATATGCTAATTAAGTTGATGACCTGAGTTCTGGTATGTGAACCCTTTAAATGCCTATTCATAGTACTGATGGTCAGTATTGGTCACTTTGTCTATTCTCATTGGTCAGTTATATCACATGTATATGTGTGGAGGGAAATCTCTTTGTTCTTTGAAATTCTTCTTTTGGATTTACTCAGCATGAAGGCAGACATTTTGAACCATATATACTTATTCTTATTCTGATGTCCATTTGAGTCTTTATATTCAGCCACTGTGTTACTTTATCACCATATTATTCATTTAGGTATTTATGATTACTCACATATATTTAATTGTCATTTAATTAATAGTTCTAGTGTATTTGAAATGAGTGATTGATTGACTGACGGATAATACAGCTAAATTGATTAAATGGTTAAAAACTATAAAAAGTATCAAAAACGTTTATGAGTTAATATTTAAAACCATAAGATAATAATATAAACTATCTGAGTAGTATTTTTCATTAAACTAGTAAATATAAACTAAAAGTAAAGTTTCATGTACAAAATGTGTATTTAGTGTAATTGTGCATTTTTGTGGCACAATAGTTATATTCTTTATTTTATATTCAGGAGTTACTATGTACTGCTGATTTCCATCCCATGAGGGTCTTTTGACTACAACCTTTATTCGTATCATAATAAAGAATCCAAAACCTGAGGAGTGTTTTATTTGTTTTATTGAATCCAATGAAAACCACTCGACTACATAAAGTTTTTAGATATATGATATTTTTTATAGCCAAAAACCCTCAAAATTTGTAAAAAAAAAGATTTAAGAAGTGCATATATTCCTAAGGGAGAACATTTTAAAAACACATTCAATTTGGTAGATAATTGCATAAGGAACGTTATAATGCAACATTTTTTCTAATTGTTTTGGTCTATCTCTTTATAATTATGTAAATATAATAGTCCGGCGGCTACAAGCATATTTCAGACGAATTGTGCACATCCTGCTACAAGCATGAAATTTGGCAAAGACATTCCTCAACTATTACTCTTTGATTTCAGATAGGGAGGCATTTGAAAAAAATGTCTCATTTCCGGTAAAATTTAAAATGAAGGACATCATACTTAATTCAGCCCAATATCGAAGGCTAGTATGTAAATAGGTGTTATTATCATGCTATTATCATAATATTTAGTACAAACCTTTGTTTTGAGTACTTGTGAATATATTATAAAGATTAGATGTCTTTAAAAACCCCTACTTCCGGTAATATCCAACATGGCGGACATTGTACTAAAATAAGCTTATGTTTTAGGGAGGGTCATTGAGGTGTGATTAAATGTATTGCTACTATCATTACATTGTGCAGGAACCTTTCTTTAGTGCTTCTCATAAATACAATGTATAAGACGTATATCTGTAAAACCCTTACTTCCGGTAATCTATATAATATATCCAAAAGTAGTAAAAACAAAGGTTTGTACTAAATATTATGATAGTAGCATGATTATAACACCTATTCACATACTAGCCTTCGATATTGGGCTGATTTAAGTATGATGTCCGCCATTTTGAATTTTACCGGAAGTGAAACATTTTTTTCAAATGCCTCCCTATCTGAAATCAAAGAGTAATAGTTGCGGAAGGTTTATGCCAAATTTCATGCTTGTAGCAGGATGTGCACAATTTTTCACAAAGCCGCCGTACTATAACCAAAACCTGATAACGACTCTTTTTTTAGTGCATTGTCACCAAATATCAATTTTAAAAACTAATTTTCGTAAGAAACGTTTAGGTTAAGTTTGGAAACAGGAGAGGATTTTTTTACAGTTAACATAGGATGATGACAATGCATTTGTAGCAAGACGAAACAAAGATGGGTGACGGATGGCAATAAGCTGTCATTAAAACAGGAAAGAGCTAGTTTACCTTCCTTTTATTTATATCGTTGACAGCCAATTTATCGAGTCCATCCATGAGTTCAATAGGTGTGCACCCATAATATCTTCGTCGTTTTTCGTCTAATGCAAGCTTGATATAGCTGACTATTTCTTCAACGGCCCCTAAAAATATACAGTAAAACTTCTATAAAGGTCACCTCTTTTAGGCAAAAACTGTCTTGTCCCGTTGTAGTTTTACCTATGCATTTTACCTATACAGATTCCTCCGTCTAATTTCTAGACATTTACCTCGAATTTGACAACAGCGATCCACTCAGTACAAGAATCTATGACAAACGTGGCGATTTCAATTTTGTAATTATAACCCTTACCTTAACAGCAATATACCAACTGCGGAGCTTGCATTTTCATGAATATAAAATTTTAGTTATTTTTCAAATGTCTGCATACATTCCTATAGTAAATTTGTAGATTGTTAAACACTGAAATTTGTAGTTCCCCTCAATCTAATTAAAATATTGATCTCTTATTACGTTCTACTACATAGTAATCAGAGAAATTTTAAACTTTAAACCAAATAATTTAAATTTTAAAATTCTAAATATCGTTTTGAAATTTGATATTTGATCAAACTTTAAAAGTACTCAACTTAACTTGCAGTTTTGATTGTAATTGTAAAAATTCGATGAAAATATCAAAAAAAGAAAAGGGGTAAAAAGAGGGGTATCCGTAAACTGCAAAACGGAATAAAAGCGAAACGAAACGAAACAAAATGAAATAAATAGTTACTGTTACTTAAAAGTTTATGTATGAAATCAGACAGTTGTAACCGATTTAGACCTGCATCGAACAAGTGTATTTACGTTGAAAAAAATCTCTATAAGCTTAGCGTAACAGATGAATAATTCAGAACTCTTCGGTATTCCAGGCGCCCACCAGTAAGAAAAAACAGTGAAAACCGAACAACTCGGATTAGACCGAATAGATTGGTAGGGTATATATGTAGAACTCTAAAGTGCGATGGTACTCTAAAGTGCGATGGTCACGCTAAAGTGCGATGGGCTACGCTAAAGTACGATGGTGTATCACGCTAAAGTGCGACGGCTGTTTGTTCGCTAAAGTACGATTGTTTTTCTCGCTAAAGTGCGATGGACCAAAAGGGTAATGTTAAAGGGCTAAAAGCTTTAAACAACACGGATGTAATGATAAATAGCCTTTTTGCAAAACCGTTCACACAGTCTATCACTAATGTCAAATCTCCCCTTGAACACGGCCGACACTCGGCTAACCGAGAGATTGGTCGGTTAATCTATATTGAGTATGCGGCTATATGGGCGATTGGTCTGTTAATCGGGTTGGTTATACGTCTGTTAAGAGTAAAACACACACTTTAATGTTAAACTCTATTAAATAGACCGATTTTTGGCATATAATAAGAACCAAATCAAAAAAAAGAAAAGCGTCTGACAAAATGATATCTATCATAGAACAATTACCCCCTGTAAAAACATTTCATAGTCTGCGCAGTTTTCAGTAAAACTAAAAGGCGTCGCGCAAGTATGTAGTATTTATGCTTATTCGCATAGCAATTTTTTCAATAAAAGGCGAAACAAACAATTTTAGATATCATTTTAAGGACACAATATAGTACTTTGGTTCTAAAAAATAAATTGGCATTAGTAAATATTTCATAATTTTAATATAACAAGAATAATAAAACGTTTTAGTGAAAATTATGGGAATAAAGTCTGTTAATGGGTTGGGCAATTGAAATTGTGTCAGTTAAGAGTTATTTAGCCACGACAATAGTTTTGCTACCTTTATATTTTCCCATTGAACAAGTTAAGAATGAGATGTTCTTGAGTAAAAAAAAACGACAATACGGTGCAACAGTATCCTTCTAGTAAGAGCATTATAATTATGACTTTCTCTGCATTTTATTGAAGGGTGTGTCACTTCAATATAGCGTGATATGGGTTGGCCGCTGGAACACGCATGAATTTATTATTAAAGTTTTCAATCAGCTTTAATTTTTGTGTCTGTTCAAAGTAGCACGTTCTCAAATCCTACTGAAAGTGTCTTTCTAATACAACACAGTGTACACATAACATGTTTTTGTTCTCATATGCACATGATATTTGTCACTGGACGTTAAACCCTACTTCGTCAGCATCATCCAATTGGTTCTTTTCTCTTATTACTTAATCATAGATTGTTTACATATCATTCTAAAGAACTGAATGGAAAGGAGCGAATGGAGCTATACATTTGTTAATCTTAAGTTTTAATTCCTTTTATTCCTTTTAGTTCCTTTCTATATAAGTGCAGAGGAGAACTGCAGTTGTCCGCATGTAAACTTCTTGCATTTGTCACCAATATGAGTACATCGCAATCCGTTACTGTTTCAACACCCAGGGGTGTTTCATGTCTGTATTCTTAAACCTAAATTTTTTCTCTCTCTTTTTTAGCAATGCATCACTCACTCTCTACTGTCCTTATCTATTATAATTATATATTCTGCGTCTCCAACCAGATTCAAATGTATACCATGAGGGTCCGGATTGGGGGGGGGGGGGGGGGGGGTATTTCTGCATTCTTTAAATTGTTATTGAACTTTTCTCTATATTTTAATTTATCTTACTCATTATTTTTCTCTATTCTTAATAGTTATGCGACCCAATTTTACTTACTGATGTTTAGTTTCATTACGACGTTAAATCTCCGATTTATATACTGGTTACCAATGTAGCTAGATGACAAATTGGTGTCATTCATGGATGAAATTAATATTACTTTAATATTACACTTTTTGAAACCATTTTTTATTAATTTTCAATTTCCATTGTCTAAATTGTTCATTGTTCATGTGTTGTTTCCGTATATTTTATTTTTCATTGCGCATGTGTTGTTTCCGTATATTTTAGCCGCTTGTCTTGAGCCTACCCTTTTGATCCGATAACACCTCATATAGCAGTAAAATTATACTTTTATTGCCATTCATAACTCTTAACAGACCAATTAACAGACCGGGTTTTATACATCCGACCCATTAACAGACCAGGGTTTAAATAAAAATTGATTTATGTCACCAAAATACAGATTTTCGTGTAGATTTTTCACACACTGATATCAGTATGGTTAACAAACATAATGTCTGTCTTTTTTCGATGTTCAAAATATTGCATGCAAGTAAATTCAACCAACGTGTCATTTTGTGTACATTTTGTGTGTGTAAAATGTGTATAATTTTATTGATGAGTAACCCGCCTTTTCATTTTATAGATCGTACATCGAAGCTAGAAAAATAATAATTACACCACTGGATTCAGTACATTGAATTATTTTGTTAGACATGCATTATTTTTATGATAAAAATATATTTGAAATGGTATACAATGAAACATACTGAACTTTCAATAATTTCCTCGATAACACCTGATTAACAGACTTTAGCCAACCCGATTAACAGACCAACCGCCGATATAGCCGCATACTCAATATAGATTAACCGACCAATCTCTCGGTTAGCCGAGTGTCGGCCGTGTTGAAGTTGTCATTGTAAATTTCAAACACAAATCCTTCATTGTGAAACATTTATTTGTTTAAAACATTCTTAATTTCAATGAGAGAGAAATGCAATGTTCTCCGAGCTTTCATTTTTTTTCGCAATTGGTTTAAAGTGGTTAATCATATATTCTACATTTTTCTTTCAGCATGCTCATTTTTTGTTTGTATAAAAGACTGTTCACCTCATAATCCATAGTACGTTTATTACGTCTATACTTTCGCGGACCATCGCACTTTAGCATGTTTAGTGTGTGTAGGCATCGCACTTTAGCGTACCCATCGTACTTTATCGTCCCCATCGCACTTTAGAGTCCTACATATATATATATATATTCTACTGAACTTTAACCAATAAATGGGCTCTATAATTGATTTCATTTATTATTATTTTGGCTCTACGACTTCTTACTAACTGCAATCATGTCGGCAGATGAAATCATTGAAATTCAATGTACATTTTAATCGATTAACTTTAACCTTAATCAACTATTCCGGTTCTTAATAAATTGTTGGCTTAAATATTCGACTTTGAATGTTCCTGATGAAGGTAGATCTAGAAAAAGCGCTTCGGTCGCATGCAATTGTTAACGTTTTGTTAAAAGTATTGATACGGAATATTTTTTTAATTTCTGGTGTCGCAATATAAATGAACGTTGTGCTAGCCACGAATGTTGGAGGTTGTTGATATCTGTTTTACACAGCTACCTGCTACTCGCTGAGAGTAAGATCAAATATTATTACCTTGGAGCCAAGATACTATTATGTATCTAAATAAACTCATCATAAATAGATATCAGGATGGAAATTTTGTATGTACGCCAGACGCACGTTTCGTCTACAAAAGACTCACGAGTGAAGTTCGGATCAAAAAGTTAAAAAGGCCAAAGGAGTAAAAAAAAATCAAAAAGGAAATCAAAAAGGCCAAAGGAGTAAAAAAAATCAAAAAGGCCAAAAAAAGAAACGCTACTATCAAACTGATCGTTCTGGTTTTGTAAAAGCTCACTACATTCATATCATTTTTACGTAATCAACATTATTTTCAGCCTGCATATTTATGTAATAGTTGCCGCTGTACATTAAACACCAATCTATTTATTTGTAGGCGTCGGCATTTTGAAAATTTTTTTTTTTTTAATTTTATATCAACGATAAATGGGAATATACTTGGGAATCGGAAATATAAATATTTTCACTAAGGTGACACTAAATTTGACATTGATACTTCCATGAGGGGCTTCAATAATGGTACATTTTCTAGGTGATAACTGATTTTGAAAAGGTTTTGTCCTAGTCAGGGAAAGACCATTAACTTCAAAAGGGGGATGTTATATTCATATAAGAATTTATTCTGATTCCCAATTTGATGAAAAAAATAAACAAGCAGAGGACAACAAATATTTTCTGAATCCTGATTTTTCCCATATCCTATAGTGGTCAATTTTAAACCAAATAATTGGATCGATTCGACAATAACCATACCCTTTTTGAAGTAAAATGGTTGCTACCTAAGACAACGTTTGGACTGATTGCTTTTAAAAAATTTGCATTTAAAAATATATGTAGCTCAATCAGGGTTCCTACATCAACCACTGTTTTTAAATAGCCAATAAAAGGTACCAGATTTTTTTTTGGTTTTAAGGAATAGTTACGATTTGTAATATGTGCATTTTTAAGTTATCGCACGACAATCAACTTCCATCAAAGTAAAAGTACGCAGCGAAATCTAGTCCAGAATGAGGCCAAGCTCTCTACGCTTTAAGAACCCCTGCAGTAACTCGATGGTTTGTTGCAAGGAAAGATATTTATCTTACCTCCTATACATTTCCAGGAATATGATTGGTTAAAAGCGTCCGCGTGCAAACCGTGTATATTTGATATTAGGTTAGTAGGGAGGCGGGGCTTATCTCATACACGGTTAGTAGTGGAGTTACGTCCCTTTATATTCCTTATTAGGTAAGAAGGGGGCGGGGCTTATTTCATACACGGTTAGTAAAGGTGTTATGTCCCTTTATAAAAAACAAAACGGTACTGAGAAAAAAACTTAAAAGTTCCAACAGACGAAGAAATTGATGATTAAGATTGAAAAAAATTCATAAAACACATTTAAACCTTACAAGTCGTTATTGTTGGCATCTGTTTTTGTAGGATCAATGGAAGTATTTTCTTAGTAGACTTTCTCATTTTGAGAATCACTAGTCTTAATTTCACACGTTAAGATAGTCGGTAAGATAAATTCGTTACATAGTGTGCTAGTGACGTAATACGGTATATATGGGGTCAGTAAATTCCATATGGGGATTCGAGCTTCGCTCTCACCCCATATGGAATTTACTGACCCCATATATACCGTATTAGGTCACTAGCACACTATGTAACTAATAGTATCCCCATCCAATATGCCCTAATTTTCAAATGCAATAAAAATATACCGATCATCATCATGAACGAACTCTTACAATAAACTACCGGTTGTATATATTGTTAATTTGTTATCGTCTTGAACATGCATGAAATATTTGCAACTGGCAACCAACAATCATCATTTATAATGGGGTCGTTTTACAAAAAAACTTAGGTTTCAACTCTTTCGGGCAAAGTAGCCCTGTTCGGTGTGAACCAATGCTCTGCGTTGAAAACCATTCTTTGACCTATAATGGTTTATTTTTTACAAATTGTGACTTGTATAGAGAGTTGTCTCATTGGCACTCGTACACTTTTTTCTTATATCTACTAAGATAGAATTTGATGTTTAAATGTCCTTTTGGCCAACATCTCTTCAACTCTCTCGATTCTTATTTTTACTTGACTTTAAATATTTAACAATTTTCAGCGTTCCGTAGTTAAATGCCTTACTTGAAGTTCAGCGTTTTAAATTGTCCTGATTTTTCGACAGCAGCATTGTTGTATGGCTAAAATGGCAAAATTCATCGTTCAGAGATCGTGGCACTCCCTCTACATGACCCATTCTGACTAGACGTATCTGCGTTCTTGTACTTTGTCCAAAGTTGATTTTCGTACGATAACTTAAAAATGCGCAAATAACAAATACGAAACTATTTCTTGATACAGAAATATCCAGTTTTCTTCAATAAGTCGCTATCTAAAAACAGAGGCGGATTTGGGGGGCCGCCCACCCTAACGTAGCTATACTAGTATATCTATGATAAATACATATCTATTTTACAGGCATAGATCCAAACAACACTATCTAACAAGGCCTTCACATTTCCAAATCATGGATAGTTGGGCGCCTAATACACATGTACAAGCGGCAACAATCACATATCTATGCAGGCTTAAAATAATGTTTATGGTTAACGTTTATATGGTATGAATGTATGCAGCTCTTAAAAGACCAGCACCATCAGTTGGATGCTATCGTTTGATACATTTATAACAATCGAAATAATTGATAAAATGTTAACTGAGATAATCATTCAGAATTTTCATTAAATGACTTCATCTGCCGACATGATTGCAAATAGATAGAAGTCGCAGAGCCAAAAAAAATCAAATTTGAGGGAATTTTCTTTAATTGCCTAAAGTCGAGTCAAACAGTTATCAAAGTATGAGCTACCCTTCGATGGCACTATTTTAAGTGATGCGAACTGTGTTAGGAATCTGGGAGTGTTCTTTGATAAGACATTGAGTATGGAACAGCAGGTAACAGCCGTCTCAAAATCATGTTACCACCAGATTCGAACCATCGGAAACATTAGATCGTATATCACCGAAAATGCGTGTAAGACACTAGTCTACTCTCTTGTCATCTCCAGATTAGACTATAGGAACTCTTTGCTATATAATGTAAACACTTCCACTATAGCAAGACTGCAATGCGTTCAAAACACAGCAGCTAGACTTATCACAAGAAAAAGGAAGTTTGACTCTATAACACCTGTTCTGATGCAGCTACATTGGCTCCCGTGCAATACCGATCACATTTTAAACTTTTACTTTACGTTTTAAGGCATTACACGATAAAGCACCTAAATATTTGGAAGACCTGATTGTACCATACGCTCCTTTTAGAACACTTCGGTCAGAAAATGAAGGACTCATAACGAAACCAAGAGATGTCCGCACTAAAACATACGGTGAAAGACGATTCGACCGAGCTGGAGCTACATTGTGGAATGACCTACCAATTCATTTACGGAAAGAACAATCGCTTCCTCGTTTTAAAAAAGGTTTGAAGACTCATATTTTTAGACTGGCGTACTGTGATGTGTAAGACCTGTGATATTTGTTTATTATAAAAGTTTAAGTGATAGGACCTTTTCATTTTTATTTTATTTAAAATTTTAGTTTTAAAGATTTTATTTAAGAGACAGTTTAATTTATTTTTTCTCTGTGTTTTACTGGTTAAATTTCTACCTTATATTTTCTCTTAGCCAAGTGAATAAATCCTTTAATGCAAATTTTTATAGATTTTACTTGTGTATATAACGCAGGGAATGTAATTACTTATAATTTTCATCGTTATTTTATTTAATTTTTGATTGACTGTTATATTTAATATGTTTTTATGGTATTCATTCTGATATATATTTCCCCTTTAAATGCTCTTAATTTACATCATTATTCTATTTAATTTCTGTTTTATTCTTATGTTCATATATATATATATATAATTGCTATTATTGTATGCATTGTGATATATATTTTCCTTTAATTTTATATGTTAAGCGCTTAGAGTATTATGTTATTAGATAGGCGCTATATAAAAGCTATGTAATAATAATAATAATAATAATAATAAAGTGCAGCAGAAAATATATAATTAGCTTTTTGGACTACTGCCAGTTAGTCAGTTTTCACGGGAAAAACCAAATAGTTCTGAACTATTAATGTGAAACGCTCCTCGGCTAGTATTGGAGATTTTTTTTTTAAAGTAAATCTACTTGTTAGATGCTAGTTTAAATAAAATAATATCAACAGATGCAAAACCCTAAACAGATTCAGGATACTGTTATCTCATGTGATGTCCTATTTGTTTAACACTTCTTCTTTTGATTATTTATTTTGCATTTAAAAATTATTTAATATATTTCGTGGCTTTTATTCCTAACTAAGAATGATAATAATCAGAGCCGTGCTACTTCTTTGACATGAATTCTCCGCTTTTAAGAAATATTTATTTTTATTATTTTATTTTAAACCGCTTACAACTGCCTTCCTCTGATATTATTTTATACATTGATTTTTAAGTAACAATTACTTTTTATTTCATTTTATTTCGTTTCGTTCCGCTTTTTTCCGTTTCGCAGTTTACTGGTACCTCTCTTTTCGACCCTTTTCTAATTTTAATCTCTTCATACAAAATTGAAAACAATCAAACTTTCAAAAAGCGAAATAATCAAACTGCAGTTAAGTATACTGCTTTTAAAGTTAGAGAGTATGATTAGTGTCACACGGACCCCTCAGCTATAATCGTATTTGTTAATCCCGAACGTTACCCGTTTTGGAAAACTAATCTAACTGATTTATATAGTTTGTTCATTGACTATCATATTCAAGTTATGCTTGGTCTAAAAAAAATCGCTCAAGGCAATACATCTTTACCTGAATTTAGAGTAGAACCAGTTTGAAACCCAACTTCACACTTAAATCTGTTTGTTCAAACAAATCTCACTTTTTACATTTCATAACTTGTTCTTTTGTAAATTAGCAAAATAATAATAAAGTTCTTGATTTTCGTTTTATAGGAGTGTGGGACAGAATGAGGGAAGCAGCTTCAACTCATCATAGGATTTTGGCAACTAGACCCCTCTAAATCTCATTATGAATATCCCTTGAAAACAAATGGACGGAATTCCAAGAAACTTGCACTGGTTCTTCTCTAGGTGGGACGTGCACCTGTTACATTGAATTTTAGTCTGATTTTTGTGTTTAGGAGAGAGGTTCACTTACCACAAAGAAAATCACTCAGTGTGTCTTTAAATCGTTTCATATCTATAGAATTATTGTAAGGACTCAATCGCATATTCATTTATAAAACTGTTTCATGTGTTTCGATATGACATATAATGTATGCATTAAACACACGTTAAAGGTGCCTTCGCTCTCAACCCATATGGAATTTACTGACCACATAAATATCGTATTAGGTCACTAACACACTATGTAACTAATGCAATATTCATATTACTTAAAACATATTCTTGACTTCCTTTAAGCTGCTCTATTTGTTTGAAGCTGTATGTGTATCCTATAAATAGGTGATCTGTATCACAAAAAATAAATTACTTTAAGGGGTTAAAAGATAGATTTCGAGGGGGCGAGGATGAGCTGTTTTTGTGTCAATTTGTGGATGAGCAGAAATAAGTATTCAGGCCATCGTCTGAGTAAAAATATATAATCTGGCCGCCTTTATGTTGAAAATAAACATTCTGACATGATCAAACTTGCCAGATCCCCTCCCATAGAATTAAATGGTCGTTCTCTTATACTTTTAATCATTTAAATTTATTGGTCTGAAATTGTCAGTTAAATATAATGATATGTCTTCCTTGTGTAAAATTGATATTAAATCCCTATTTTCACTAGTCAATACAATATAAGGTTATATAATTGCTGTTTGGCTAAGAACGCCCCTAACAATTTGAATTATTCTATGACCGAACAATATTTACATTTTGAGGTAAGAACAATGCTTTTTTTAAGGAACTAATTGTTCGTTTACTTGTGTTACTCTGTATACACAGGTGTGTGTATTGCTCTTGATTACCTGCGCTGTATTTGTTTGTGTGCTGTGCATTTATATTTGTGTGAGGATCTGTCTGTACCACTACACCTGTTGAATAAGTGGATATGCACCTGTATCATGTGTGTATATATAGATTGCAAATTTACAGCTCTAACATTGTTGAGTTGATGTCTAGACGAGTTGTATATACATAATGTACACAGTCATGAATCACCATCACTGCTGGTGATCCGATGGATAAATATGTTGTAGAGTTGTAACTTGTCACTGGCTCAGACGTACTCATAAATATAATCATTTTCTATGACTGTATATTACATTAATTTGTAGGATCCTTTACTATAGATAATTTAGCTGATCTGTAAAAATAACATCTCCATGCCTTATATATCATGTACTGTAGTACGACGCTAGATTAAACCTGACGTGGGAAGGTAACACCCGGCCACCGAAAGCTTCATTTTTATGAAGCCCAGCTGGTCGTGTGGTCTAGCGGGACGGCTACAGTGCAGACGATTTGGTGTCACGATATCTCAGCTTTCGCAAATTTTTGGTTCTTCCCTCGCCGGGATTCGAACCCATGCTATATCTCAGCTTTCGCAAATTTTTGGTTCTTCCTTCGTCGGGATTCGAACCCATGCTACTGTGATATCGTGACACCAAATCGTCCCGCTAGACCACACGACCACCTGGACTCTAGATGAGTTGTATATACATAATGTACACAACCTTGTATCACCATCATTGATGGCGATCCGATGGATAAATCTGTTGTAGAGTTGTCATACTGATCTCCGTATGCATGAGTGTTTTTGGTATAATAAACTCATCCTAGATACCAGAATTGAAAAGTCAGACGCGCATTTCAACTATAAAAGACTAAAAAAAAGATAAAAAGGTCAAATAAAGTACGATCTTTTCCTGCAGTGTATTCTTTCCTTTACATGTAGATGTCAGAACTCTTATTCACCCACTCCAATTTATTACATATCTGAAAGTAGCCCTACACTGACATACAAGTGGTTTTAATGTTCTTTATTTATACTAGTAAAGTTATTTACATGAGTCAAATGAATTAACTCCAATATCATTTTCATTACACCACATATGTAAAACATCTTGTTTATTGTATTACCTGTGTTATTAGTTAATTTATCGTTCTGCTCACCCTCTACAATATGCGCTAAAATCAACATAGCTATTATTTTTACTTTTACAGGCTCTTCTTTTGATTGTAAAAACTGGAGTATCACCTACAAATAAACCACACCTTCAAATAACTGAACAATGATTTCAAACAAACTCGTTTTTTATATAGATTAGACCGTTGGTTTCCATATTTGAATTGTTTTACACTAGTCATTTCATGGCCCTTTACAGCTTAAGCTTGCTGTTCGGCTTGTCCGTGTTGAAGGCTGTACTTTGACGTATAATTGTTAACTTTTAATACATTGTGACTTGGATGGAGAGTTGTTTCATTGGCATCCATACCACATCTTCCTAATTATATTCCACACGGAGTTAAAGGTGACAACAAGACAGAAGTAGTTTTCCCAGTTTTTTTTTTATAATTTATAAATCTCCATTTGAGGTCACGTTTTCTGAAAGTAAAATCTGAAGTAAAATCTTATCTAAATAATTTCTAAACTTCTTCCACGTACACTGTCTTTTTATTTTAAGCATATTTTTTTTCTGTAAAAATGGACAAAATAGGGTATTCTTATTCGTATTCATAAACCAATATAAGGTATCAAGTGTTGAAACAGTATTCAACTGTTCTTTTCCTTAGGAAAGATCAAGATGAACTGCTGCTGTTTTAAATGGCAAAACAACACCAGATTCACAAAAGCCTATCTTTATTCATATTGACATGCATGCCTTATAATACTGAAATGTCAATTAAATTTTGTTGTATCAAACATTTGTCTCTATTTCATTAACTTCAACTTTCTGTTTAGATTGCACGATGTATCTATGATTTACAAAATTTAATAAACTTTACAAATACCAAATGTCTAATGCAGGATGTTTTGTTAAGGTTTGAAATCCATTCTTCCATAGGACGAACAAAAGTATCTAGCAATTCTATTTTTAAAAATCTATAAGTACTTACATCTAAGGTAGCATTTTCTTTGAAGTAATGCTTGGCATTAAAGTTCCTGGCTATATTGTGTAATATACCTAATGAAGATATGACCAAAGTAAACACAACCTGAATTGAAAATATATTTTTCAAAACATTGGGAGACAGAAACTGTGGTAACTGTTACAATACCTGTTTCACAAATTGTTGAGAAAATATTCTACTCAACGAACTTGATAATTCTCTCTTTTCATTGATAATGAACCTAGCTACCAATACGTATTAATACATATATTTTTACATGCAAATAACAACCTAACTGGTGACACTAGTTAACCAAAAACTGCTTACCCTTCCAGAGTTTTATGTTGAGTATAAGTTACTGTTTAACTTTCAGACTAGTGTAAATTGTTATTTCTCTGCTCATCTTTTTTCTTTGTAGCCAGATGCTTCTTGATTGCACCCTTTGTATCATTTCTCTTTTTTAAGAGTTGTTTTGTTTATATTTCATACAGTTCTCTACCCGTATCCGACATATAAGAATTATTTTTTTTTAGGTAGGCATGTGTTCAAGAAGTCTAATTCTTCGCATATATGTATTTTATTCAATCCTGGCACTGTTTGTTAAACGTTAAATTAAATCACCTCTGTTGACAGGTTATCTATATCAGGCTCGTGTTTACACATGTTACAGATGTCAGTAAAATATTTTACTCCACCATGTTGTGCGACTGACTGAAACAGACAGAAGATACCTCAAGTTCATCGTCTCATTACTTCTATACTGGCATGAAAACAGGGAAATTGTCTTACAAAAAAGTTTTATAACTAACGAAATAATTTTAAACAAACATGCACACGGTGCTGTTCTAAGGAAACCTCCAATTCGTAATTGAAGTATACGAAATGAAAAATAGGATCCGAATAACGCACATACATTACAGCTTATCATTATCGGGGTTTTGAACAAATATAAAGTCTTTGCGTTCAACAGCATTGAAGAAATATGTGACGAAGAATTCTAAGTTCATTCAATATATTCAAAAACTTAAAGTAATGTCCAACAGTTTTTGTTAAGGTATCTGACAGATCCGAAATATGCTCAAACATTACAACTCATGTTGCTGGCCGATTCATGAAGCCCTTCTGTGCAGTAGTTTACGAGAACATGTGAAGAAAATATGTTTTGAACAAAAACACATTAAAGATGACTGCAATAATGTGGGGTATTATTAAAAAATATTCTCACTCGTGCATAACTTTGATTCCTTATTCCAGAAGCTGTACTTGTTGGTTATGTCATCTCTTCAACGTATCTATAACGTTTTTGACTTCAAAATGTTTTGTCCTAAAGCATACCTAACCGAAGTTATTCAATAAAGTTAGTTTTATATTATGATATTATTAACACCATCATCTCATCAAATATATTTGAATCGCCTGCATTGATCAGTCGAAAAAATAAACTGTCAGTGTGGCCAAACATAATAAATGACAAAAAGACGAAGAAATGAAAACAATAATACTTTGAAACATTAGATTGAACAACACGAACCAAATCATAACACCGGGCGTAAGGTCAGGTGCTCCGGAGTTGTAAGAAGTTCATGTTCAACATATGAAACCCATATTGCTCATGTAGGTACATATCATTACAGTTACAGATACAACTCGTTTTGAACTAGTCTGAGTATATATTTTCACAGAATGGTGTCAATTAGTGTATCATACTTATGTTTGATAAAATGACTTGAATGATTTCGAAGTAGGGGTTTAAATGGGCATGCACATCAGCAGTGCATGGTTGTAATGTGACTATATTCATCATAGATATAATAAAAAAATAAAATAAACAAGCTTGCTTTAACTAGTTCTAGACTGGAATCTAGTACGTCTATGGTATATCTTTAATACGTCTTTGGTATATTTTCATTAATAGTGAATGATAGCTTTATGGAATATGTACACAAATATAATACTGTTCAAGACTTTTTCAAGACTGGTATCTGTGTAGTTCTATGTTGCATGTCATTGGAAGTTTATGATAGCTATATGCAACAAGCACACAATCAAAGCACCATGACACTGTGATATAGATACTTACTTTGGCAAGTTCTAAACTGACATCTGAACAGTCCAAAAGAGCAGACAGCGTATGAAGAACTGTTCGCAAAATTTCCTCAGATATGAAAATACCTTTTATATCTATTGATGTCAACATCTTCATTGCTGTTTCTGCAATAAAAAAAAAAGGTAGTTTAAAAAATATGACTTGAAAAATATTGCCTTATGGTGGTAAAACAATCTTCTTAAATTTAAACTTTACTATTTATAATAATTCACAGAAACTAAAGTTCTACAAAGGCATTCATTGAATCATTTTAACATAGCGAAAGGTATTTGCACTTTGCACCTGATATCATCCTCAGATTTTGGTGGGGTTCGTGTTTTAAGTTTTCAGTTTTTCAATACTAGTACTGTGTGTTTGAACTGTTGATTGGGTTTTGGTCTTTTTTCTCTTTTTTCCATTGCATGGTAATATAAAAAAGAAGATGTGGTATGATTGCCAATGAAACAACTAATCACAAAAGACCAAAATGACACAGACATTAACAACTTTAGGTCACCGTAAGGCCTTAAACAATGAGCAAAGCCCATACCACATAGTCAGCTATAAAAGGCCCCGATAAGACAATGTAAAACAATTCAAACGAGAAAACTAACGGCCTTATTTATGTAAAAAAATGAACGAAAAACAAATATGTAACACATAAACAAACGCCAACCACTGAATTACAGGCTCCTGACTTGGGACAGGCACATACATAAATAATGTGGCGGGGTTAAACATGTTAGCGGGATCCCAACCCTCCACCTAACTTGGGACAGTGGTATAACAGTACAACATAAGAACGAACTATAAAAATCAGTTGAAAAAGGCTTAACTCATCAGATGGACAAAAATACAAGTGGACGTGGCCCGGTACTTATACATCCCGACACAAAAAGACACAATGAACAGATCTGAGAGTACTCGCAGTTATCTGACAGCTAGTTCAAAGCCACTAACAACTAATAAAAAAATCATGCGTCTAAGACTAAACTATCAATCCGTACACATCCAACATCCAATGGATTTAGTAATAAGACGTCATAAACAGCCAGAGAAAAACATGACCTTGTGCAATGCCAAGTTACAGGTATCGAAAGATTGTAGATCCATGATTATGTATATGCATATAACATACTAGTAATATTTAGTTAGCTTCTAATTTACTGATATCAAAATCAATATTTATGCCAATAAAAACAATATTCAATGATCTTATTACAGTGTTGAATAGGTAATAAAATTAACGGTACCAATTTTCTTGCACCAGATGCGCAATTCGACAATACATGTCTCTTCAGTGATGTTCGTGGCCAAAATATTTGAAATCCAAAGCTTATAACCTTTCAGAATAAGTTTATTTAGAGGTGCGACAAGTTTACATGGATCATTTCTAAATTCCCGGGCACGGTTAACAACATTTCCGTAAAAATGAGGATGTGCTATCCCGTTTGAAATAAGTTTTCTACAGGTACAACCAAACTTCAAAACCAAATCTTTATTTCTATGGAAAACTCTAGTAAAGGTTTTAAGTAATTTATAGTAACGATATCCCTGGTTTAATAATTTACAAGTAATACATAGGTTGCATTCGTTAAAATCAAAAACGACACACAACAGACACGGGCATAGCGAACAAGTTGTGAAATATAAACACCGTAAAATGGTGCCAAAGGTACATCACCATCTAAAAATGGAAAATTAACAATAGGGAACGAAAAATCTTCTCTTTTTTTCGTAAATTTTATTGTGGAGTTTCCCGTTTAAAACCGAAATATCTAAATCCAGGAATGGACAGTTATTACCGAATAAATTTGAATGATTTAAAGTAAGTTCCTGGGGGTAAATTTCAGCAGTATATTGAAAATTCTTGATCATTTAACGAAAAAATATCATCAAGATAACGGTAAGTGTTGTTGAATTTATCAATTAAATGCAATTTCGACGGGTCTTTACTGAGTTTAGTCATGAACTGTGATTCGTAACAGTACGAAAACAAGTCTGCTATTAAAGGGGCACAATTAGTGTCCATGGGGATACCTACGACCTGTCGATAAACTTTGTTGCCGAAACGTACATAAATATTATCATAGAGAAAATTAACAGCTTCAATCATCTCATAACACCTCTAGTAAGTATATCTAGCATGAGTCTGTTTTCGAGTCATGAATTTAAGTATCCCTTTGATATATTTTGTACATTTTAATGTGTCCATCAATCATAACTTTGTTCACAGTGATTAATCTGATTATTTTGTTTTTCTTATTTCTTATTTCTCTGTAAAAATTACTGTTCTCTCCCGTTAACTGACATAATATCTTCTGAATGTTAACTTTAATTTATGTGTGAAACATTTTTGCACTCTTTCATTGCCGAATATATCAGGGGTCGGTCTTTTGAATTAAATTATAAAAGCTATACTTTTCAAAAGTAATTTCAGGCATATCAACAGCAAATTAAAGTCCTCTTTTCCGCCAAAATCTTATTCAATTTCAATATTTCTCGTTACAGGTTAAATCCTGCTACTTGAGATAATGCTTTTATAAATCCTGTAGGTACTCACAAACCTAAAAATTCATTCTACTTAAATCATGACCTATTCCGTAACTGACACTTTAATAACTCCAGTTGATACTCATATAACCTACAAATTCATAGTCCTCTAAGCATGCCATCTTCGGAAAGAGGGGCAAACTATAACAGAGGGACAGTCAAAATCATAGATCGAAAATAGACTGACAACGCCATGGCTAAAAGAGAGGGGAAGACAAACAGACAAATATAAGTACATAAATCCAAACAAAAACATTGGGTGATGGCATGTGCCCCGGAAGGGTAAGCAGATCCTGCTCCACATGTGGCATCCGTCGTGTTGCTCATATTATTATCCGATAAATAGTCTTACGCAACACTCCACAGTTAGAAAATAAAATTAAAATTGAACCACAAAATGTTTTATCATCTTCTAATCCTGCCTTACTAATACACTAACCTAACTGTTTGGTTTATACATTTGCATATATATGTAATCAGTAATGTCTATAGTTTTGATTTTCAAAAGTTGATAGGGTGAAATATAATTCCTTTTTTGTGTATTCATGGCAACATTCTGTATTTATTTTACTTAAAGTATTGCAAAAAGGGTGGTGACAATGTCACATACCCCCCCCCCCCCCAAATGTAAGATCAAACTAGAATTTCGATGCCTTTGGGTGATACCTTTTTAGAAACTGGTAAGTTTAATCTACATAAAGTTCAAATAAAACGTTGGTGTCCTTCGTCTTATTTTTTCGTAAAATTTAATCACAAAATTCGTACAACAAAGAGTTGGAAAAAAACATCACACTAAACTTCCGGACCAAAGTTTGGTACGGAGAAATAAATACGGAATGTCATAAAGAAAAAAATCTATATTACATACATTACATAATCTTGATGTTTATATAAACCCACTTTGAAGGCTACTTTAATCTTCAGCTATCCAAAAATGAATTGTATTGCACACTAGCTCTCATATTTGAAAAATCCACAGGGCCAAAATGCGAAACTACACACCTAACTGTAGATTCAACCTAATTCGGTAGGTCACATTCGTAAAAACGGAAAGGGATTGAAGTAACAACATAAAGAACGTATCCGATATCATCTGTGAAACGGATATTCCATTACGGTCAACCAACTCGTGATGGCGTCTGTACAATTGACGAAGGGATGATTTCATTTTCACCATTTGGCACTCTTGGTTTAATAGCTTTATTGTGAGCAGCAATCCTCTATCAAGGAAATCGTGTTAGGAAATACAAACCCGGGAATATTTTATCAATTTGGAGATATATACTCAGTATGCAGGTGCTGCTGGGATGTTGCTACATAACAATCGAAAGTTCACAATTGGGAAGCAGAACTCATCTCTTTTGTCGTAGAGTTTCGTTTTCAAACGATTCGCATTGTCAATTTCGAAATGTTAGTCAAGATATGAGGCATACTTTACTGTAGGTGTTTTATCTTTATGGTCGATGGAATAGATGCGTTCAACATAAGGACCAAATTTTGAATTATATAGTGAGAGAACATCATCTATATATAATGGAACGTTAATTTAAAGGATATATCTAACTTCTAAACTTTCCTCTTAAGGAGTTTCTGTATGAAGTCAGCCTCATAATAATACAGGAACAAGACGGCAAGAAGAAGGGCAATTGGTTCCCATGGTAATGCCGATAGTTTGTAAAAAATTATGTCCTCATTTCAGACGTTATTCATGCTTTAACTTTTTTGGATTCGAGCGTCACTGGTGAGACTTTTGTAGACGAAACGCACGTCTGGCGTATATACAAAATTTAGTTCTGGTATCTATGATGAGTTTATTTACAACCACTGGGTCGATGTCACTACCGGTGGAGATTTATTTCCCCGAGGGTATCACAAGCCCAGTAGTCAGCACTTTCTGTGCTGATATGAATAATCATTGATATTATTATATTTATAAATTTACTGTTTTTTGTCTTTTTTGAAATAATAAGACTTTTCTACCTCAGGCATAAATTACTTTAGCTGTATTTGGCAACACTTTTAGGAATTTGTGATCTCAATGCTTTTCAACCTTGTACTTTTTTTTGCTTTTTTTTTTTTTTTTTTTTAACTTTTTTGGATTCGAGCGTCACTGATGAGTTTTTGTAAACCAAACGCGCGTCTGGCGTATATACAAAATTTAGTCCTGGTATCTATGATGAGTTTATTACAAATTCATGGTCCTCAATTCATCCCTTATTGCATGCCTGATACTTTTAAATCTCCAGTAGTTACTCATCTACCTACAATTTCATTCTCCTTAAAGCATGCCATATTATTTGCCTAGCACATTTATCACTCTAGAAGTTAATCATCTACCTCCAAGTATAACTCCAGAAGTTACTCATCTTCCAAGCAATACATGGTCCTTAAATCTTGTCCTATACTATGCCTGGAATTTTACAACTCCAGATTTACTAATCTACCTACAAATTCATTCTCCTTAAATCATGCCCTATTTTTTGCCTGGTACATTCATAACTCTAGAAGTAACTCATATATCAACAAATACATGGTCTCTAACTAATGTTATATATTATGCCTGATACTTTTATAACTCCAGTATTTACTCATCTACCTTCCAATTTATTCTCATTAAATCATGCATATTTCATGCCTACATAAAACTCCAGCAGGTTCTAAATACCTTCAAATTCATGGTCATAAAATAATGTCCAATTCTATGCCGTAACCCTTTAAAAACTCTATTTACCTGCAAACTGCTGCTGATGAAGAACATGTCCTATTTTATATCTGATACTATAATGACGTTTCAAGGAATCCGCAATACTTTTCACAAGTTTCAATCCTTTTCCTCGATCATAATCCTCCATTGCTTTAAATGCTGCAGCTATCTTTTGCATCTTCGGTAAAAGTTCTTCTTCTTTTAAGTTTTCAACATAACATAGCAGATCAAAGATCCCATCTCCGATTGGTTGTGCGTCTGAAAGTGTGTCATTTGATTGGTTATACCGTGAGTACTGTAAACCATCCGAAATCATATCAAACAGAATACAAAGATAGAAAACCATTCTTCATTAATTCCGAAGGCAGAATTGTAATTTGGGATATGCATATCATACGAAAATAATCAATTTCCAAATAGTATAAAGTTAATATATCTTTTTCAACCTTATTGTCAAATAAAGTATGTATGGAATCAATTACTTTCTGTCTAAGATCATTGTATTAATTACAAAAATAAATAAAAAAAACTGCTGGTTATCCTCAACAGTGGTATCGAAGTTTGAACACATGTTTTAACCTGATAAAAATTGTTTTCCACTGAATGATATTAATTTCCGTATCTCATAATTGGCAGGTTTGAACAATTTTTCAGTCATGATTTTGTTTTGTCTGGGACTTTTGTCTTGTTTTGTCTTGTTTTGTCTTGTTTTGTCTTGTTTTGTCTTGTTTTGTCTTGAGTCAAATGAAATTAGTGGTAAAAATACGGAAAAGTCATTTAGAAAATAGAAACGAGCTCATACAGTAGTCTTTAAATCTATGATTATAGATTAACTCGGTTGACATTTCTATATTTCGATGCTAAACTCGAACTATTAGTGCTTGTGGCTTTATGTTCGAAATGAAAGGCTATGTAGTGTAATCCAAATACGTCCAAATATGTGAAAACTTTACAACATAAGTCATCCATCGGACAAACTATGGTTATACAAAAATGGCACCTTGAATGACATAAACCTTCTTACATCCACCCCATCAATGTTAATTTTGCAATATCCGCTGAATGAAGCAGATTAATATATATGCCCTTAAAGGAGTACGAAATATTAAATGTGTCAGACGCTGATATTATTCATTTGAATTTAGCTCGTTCTCCTCAATGTTAACGTTTAATTTTTACTCACCGTTCATTTTCCTCTCATGCTGAATGAAAAAAATTAATTGATAACATTAAAGTAAGAACCAACAATAAAACTCAAGCGTTCGCCATGTACTGTACAATATATAAATAAATAATTAAGATAACGAAAACAGTAAGCTGGTACTGCTGATAATATACAATGTAAATTGAAGATAGCATTAATTTTATTTAAAAAAAAGCCTTATCTCTGATATGTCATATCAGCACAGGAATGCTAACGTCTGAACGGTTAGGGGTAGAAAGTATCAAAGGGACTATTAAAACTTGAAGTTGAAGAGAAACTAACAACGACATGGTCAAAAAACAAACATCGATCAAAATACAAATACTTCCACATAACAGTAACTAGAAAACTAACGACTGATCAATACATACCCCCGTCAAACCCGGGGTAATCTTAGGTTAAACACTCTGTGACGCAGATTTCGCGACACTAGCAGCATTAACTATTTGGTTATTAGATAAAACAAAATTTAAATGCATTAATATATTTAAAGGAAATCACTTATATAGGGCTAAGTAGAGGGTATAATTAAGGAAACAGTACCCATATTCAAATTTCATATCATTGATCAATAAAATACAGATCATAGTAACACGCAAACACTAAGGGAATATCATGACCTGTTGCATCGACAGTGTAATAGTCTTCTGCTATATATACACCACTTGTAGTTTGAGTCAGCACTCAGTCAACATGTTCCAGTCGGGAAGAGGAGAATCGACAAACAGACGACTATTCTGATACCTTATCCCGCATACACATGTCGGATGCGATTGATTTATAGATAGTGTTATTTCGTGGCAGTCCGTTTTGATTGGTGGAAGAAGCTTGCCCAATAAGATCTATCGATCTTCGGTAGGAAAACTAACAACCCTTATCAACTAAAATTAGAGTCCAGGTCACGTTCCACGCGCAATATTTAATATAACAACCTCAGTGTGGACAGGCTAGTGGTGTAGTAATTTGAATGCGTGGAAAACTTGGCCTCAGAGGCAACCATGTCGCATGTGAGTTGGGATACAGATATATCGTATCGGTCTACCTATTGACGATGGTGACAAGAAAACTAATATTTTGTCCATTTCAATTGTTGTTCTTCATGGCTCTGTTTAAGAAATTGATGACGGATAAAGATTAAGATTAAGAAAACGAGCACCCCTTTTAATTTCGTCCTTATTGTGTAAACATGAACGAGCGTAAAGTAATCATTGAGATTAGTAAACGTTTTCTGATAAGACAGATGGTATTTAAGTGCTCGTTAATGGAACGTAAAATTATCACGTTTGTCAAACATTCTATTTTGAAGTCTCAATATAATGGAATTAGAAGTGACAGGTTTAGCTAGCTTTAAAACAGGATTTAATCCACCATTTTCTACAGAAGAAAATACCTTTACCAGGTCAGGAATATGACAGTTGTTATCCATTCGTTTGATGTGTTTGAGTTTTTGATTTCGCCATTTGATTAGAGACTTTCTGTTTTGAATTTTCCTCGGAGTTCAGGATTTTTGTGATTTAACTTTTATTTTCGAAAAGATCAAGATATGGAGCAGACCTTCAAACGTCGACAGTATCCTTAATGTCAAATTTACTCAGATATATATGATGTAAGCGCTTTATGAAAATTTTAGTAAGTGGGTGACAGAACATCGTTAATTGATACTGAATAAACATTAAAAAAAATGCACAAGGCTTTTGAGAGGGTTCCAAACAAATTTTCCTGCATATGAACAAAATGATTATGTCATTGTAAGTGTAAGTGTAGTACCCGTTGGAATACCGACTGTCTTTTGAAATATCATCACAAATATCAATTAACGATAAAGGATAGCTTATAAAATGGGGAAATTTCACCTCGACCTTCCAAGGATACTACAACCTTGATCTTGGTTATGTAGTCATGAGTTGAATGATGGTAGTCTCATGTCTTTATGACTTCCGGTTTTAAACTATGGTGTTGCATTATACATTTAATTATTCGTTGAGTCCTTAATGAGCTATGGAATCGCCCAATTTGATTTAGACAGTTTTGTACTTCATCTGTAGAATATCTTACACTTCACCGAATTGAAGTATCTGTTGTTGTTTAAGAGATATTGCACATAATAAAGTATGTGTGTCGCATACAAAATAAATGGCCGCAAAGAGTACATTACATATATCAGACTTTTAAGGGAAAGATCTTTCAAATGTTTCACAAACAATTGAGATACTCGTGTTTTTTTTTCTCAATATTTTTTTATGTGGCCCTCCACAGTTTTTATTGAATTTATAATGGTCATATTATGACCATCGATAAACCTATTCATGGAGTATAACCAGATGAGTTTGTGTATTATTTTATTTTATCATATACTTAGCATTAATATGATAGCTTTTGCATATGTGTAACGAACGGAAGTACACAAGCCATAATTTCCCACCCAGGCTGATAACCCATATCAGCCCGGTCTGATAACCCATATCAGGGGCGTCTCGTGCAAAAACCCATAACAGTGCTTCTCGTGCAAGTTACTTCCGGTGTTTCCGGTATCGGTTGTTTATTTTTTCCATTGTGACGTCAGATATTGATGACGACGTCAAAATTTACGGGAACAGTTTTGTGGGGATAGTTTAGTACTTACTAACAAATACCATTGGCAATTATGAATCATTTTATAGTACAACAAACATGGAGTAATAATGATCATGAAACTCTTCCAACTACTCAATGTTTCAAAATGCCTCTATAGGAAATGTTACCATAAAATGTACATATATGTATATGGAGGTAGTGATGCTGTTGGTTGCATTGACAGTTGTAGTATATTGGATTTATAACTTAACTTCTTTATAAAGTTTTTGACTGTTTTAGTTGTTGCATTTGTGTTTTTTTTTTTGCCTTACATAAAACTATTGTCGGAAGTATATGATAAAGCGATTAATACATGGCCTTTTCCATATCAGCCTGGGTATCATCCCTCGACCCATATCAGCGCCTCGACTCCGTCTCGGGCTGATATGGGGGTCTCTGGATGATACCCAGGCTGATATGGAAAAGGCCATGTATTAATCTCTATATCATATACTTAAATTAGACTACATAACATATGATTTTTACCGTATGATAATAGCATAAAATTTACGTAACTCCATCGTTTTTCGAATCGGTGCATAGCGGGCTGATATAAAAAAAGTTTATCACATGTTTTAACTTTTATCACATGCCTGTCCGTAGCGTTATCGTATGGCCTTCTGGTGATTTTCGACAAATTCGGGAAAATACACATCAATGGTACATTTGCAGTGAAAAAACATTACAAAGTAGGTTACAAAACAATTATTTGGATACTGGAAAGTATATTTTGTAAAATAAAGAAAAACAAACACAAAAAACATTTTTAAAAGTTTCGTACATAATTTAGAAAGTTACGTTAAAAATGTTGACTCTCCAAACAGTAGTCATTTTATATATTGTTGAATTATTTTTTATCGTCCATATTAAGATTTATATAACTGCTATACAAATATTATACACAATTGGACAAAAATATACTTCGACAACTGGAAACCGTAGCGAAATTGGACCTTGACCATGTATCATGTTCATGCGACCTTTCATCTGTACTTAAGGTGAAAGATCGTAGAGTACCAAAACAATTTAATGCTTACATTTCAAGCTTGAATAGTGAGTAAACATTAGAGGTAGTTGCAAACACAGCGTATATATTGTTCATCTCGAAGAGCTCTACATCTTATACATCAGACCCAACACTGTCCTTTCAAAAGTTACGACGAGATAATTATTTGAAGAATAGTTTTTGTGTATATCTTTGAAATGGTAACATATATCAACCTGCTATAAACTGCAAACATCGATCAATATTTGTATATCTTCAATTTGATGTCAATGTCAAGGTCATGAGAAAATTTAAATCCCCCAAAAATGGATTGGATCGGGTATTTGAGTGTAAAATATGAATTGTCTTTCTAATGAAAGAACATAATGTGTACATTTCAAATATAGAATTCGTGTCCCCTAAAAATCAGTTAGAATGGATTACTAAGTGCAAAAATCAAGCTCACAAAAAGATGATGTTGTCGCATATTAAATGCAGGTCATTAATTCTACGTTCCATACATGTCTATCATAATTCCAATTTCGAAAATTTAGGAGGACAGGGTTATAAATTGTGATAAGGAAAAAAGTTTAAGAAAGTATGACTGTAGCATTTCAAAGAAAAGGTCGTAACGAGTGCTTTACAAATATCAGATTTTTAAGGGAAAGACCTTTCTATTGTTAAAATAAATTTCTATCAAAAATAAGGCTCAAAGAACATTTCTTATTGTTTATATTAACAATAACAACAAACAACGTACACACATGTTGGCGCATGAATATTCAACGTCAGAGTGGATGTGTCGCCATACAAATTGACAACATTGAAAATAAAAGACAGTAAATACACTAAATTTATTTATCAAATCGCAAAGTTATTCTCAAAATACTTACCTTTGTCCAAGGGGAATATATCATTTTGGATTCGTGTACACTCTTGTGATGAAGACAGTAAAACGAATCTTGTGTCTTCAAATCCTCCAAAGATATTGCATTGATTTCATAATTACCATCGCTGCATTGAAATCTTTTTACATACAATAATTCCAAACTATATCTTTGTTTTATGTCTTCAATTTTTATTTTCCAAATCTTTGCGAACATTACTACACAAGTCAGAAAGGTCTTTCTTTTTTGTGTCAAACGAGACAACTTGAAGAGCTATCGTATCAGTCGACATTGTCATCAAAAGTTTATCACATCCACTGTTGTCAAAATTAAAAACACACACTTCTTTGTATAAGGATAACGAGCTACTCCCACCTGTCAATTTGAACGGTCGGTATTGTTTTATGAACCATGCAGACAAATGATTGAAGAAGACCGGAGGGAGAAATTCAAATTTTAGACAAAACCATGATGTTCTTTCACAGGATTCTGTGTAAACACCAATGGTTTTGCAAACAGTTTTTAAATCAGAGGACGGCATCTTACTCGGCATAATATAGGTATCTGTTCCCTCAATTTCTACCAATATGTCAAACTTCTTCATGACGTTGATCAAATCGTCCTTTTGTTCTAATGCTTGATCTCCACCTTTCAATTCAAAGAGAGTTGTAATCAAGAAGTTGCTGATTTTGCCGGTTGTTTGTAACTCTGTCCAGTGCGAGCAGATTGGTTTACGTTTGTCGTTAAGAGAATTGATGTCAAGTTTATCTGACACTAAACAACGGAAAGCATTTACCAACCACTGCGGTTCTAAAATGATCAGATTTGTTATATCTTCAAAATAAATAATGTTACCTACTTTCCCTTGAATACGAAGAAACAATTTCAATTCATTGGTATCCGATATTTTAATTTCCTGATGTTTAGCTAATTTGACCATGTCATTAAACTTAATAAAATGCTTTCCTTTTTTCCTATTATTTTCAATCAACTGTTCTAAAAGGATCCATTTTAAAGGAACAGATTCACCCCAACTTTTCATATTCTTTGCAATTTCTGATATTGTATCACGTAATTTCCCAAATTCTTCGGCTGACTTTTGTTTATTTGATAAGTAAAAGCATTTTCGAAAATGTTGATATTTGGTCTGCTTTCCATTCACTGTGGTTAGCTGCTTATCAAGTTCTTGTTTTCTTTTATTCAGGTTTTCCTAAAATGTAGTTATAACAATTCAACATTATAATGTCTATTTGGAAAAAAGAAATAGATACAAAAGGGGCATTCGAAAATCGTGAGTCTGATAAATACAAACATCATTATTGCTAACTCTTAAAATAACAAAAAGACAAATAACAATGAAAAACACATTCTCGTATGATTGTGTCCTGTTATCTATTTCTTGCATGAATAGATATTTCTAGTATCGCATGAAAAAGAGCTAGGAGAACTGCATTAATTTGATTTGACATTTCCATTGGCTATTCTTTAGATTATTAAAGATGAAGACGATGTACGTTTCTTCCATAGCAACGGACACACTTGAATTCTTCAATAATAAACAAAACACTAAAAATCTTCTTGTGTATTCAGTCGGTTGTTTATTTCAGCATGTTCAGGTTATATTTTGCAATTCTCATAATAGGGTCCGAGTACACAGTTATCGTCCCTTGATTTTCGTTGTCCACGAATATAGTCCCTACTGTGGACAGTGTGTTACTTGTCAATTTTTTTTATACCCCTTCCAAATTTATTTATTTATGTTTTATGCCTCAAGTAGCAAGAAGGGGGATAAAATTACACTGTAAAAAAATTTGATTCATGAATTATAATGTAAAGTCGTGATGTGGTCTAGTTGAAAAAGGTCAAAAATTAGCATTTCGGAAGCTGTCAAAAGATTTTAAGCCCCCCTTCACATAAAATTGTCCATATTTTGAGTTAGAGCTGATGAAGTTTTCTATAATTTTGATAATTTGTCCCAAAAGTAGTACAACACACTGTAAAAATATTATGGAGAAAGCGCAGGTGGGATTTTTTTATTTCCATTTATTGTCTAAAGGAAATGCACAACGAAATAACTGTGTACTCGATGAATATGGTAACATAAAAAACGTGTTTTTATATAAAGAAGGGAAATAATATAATTAAAAACCAATTGTTCATAGAACAATTGAAGGTCTTTTTGATGAAACTGTCATCAAAGTCAGAGGGTTAGCGCTATAAAGCCAAGTTTAATCCACCATTTTCTACATTTGAAAATGCCTGTACCAAGTCAGGAATATGACAGTTCTTGTCCATTCGTTTTTTATGCGTTTTGTTATTTGATTTTGCCATGTGATTATGGACTTTCCGAATTGATTTCCCTTTAAGTTCAGTATTTTTGTGATTTTACTTTCCACCAGATGCAATATATTTTGATGTGAAAAATAATAACAATCGGTTAGAAATGTAATCTTCAGTGCCAAATGATAGCTTATTGTACGTTGAATTAAAAAATACATGGTTTCTACAAATCTCTGTTTGAAATAAGGGAGATAATTTGCTACTTCCGATTTGCTTTTCGATCTCATTTGATAGTTTAC
The DNA here is from genome assembly GCA_019925275.1 of Mytilus edulis. Taxonomy (NCBI): domain Eukaryota; kingdom Metazoa; phylum Mollusca; class Bivalvia; order Mytilida; family Mytilidae; genus Mytilus; species Mytilus edulis. The sequence continues at coordinate 114,900,600 of CM034354.1, forward strand.
CTGACACTGATTCCAGAAATATATAGTTCTATGAACTTTAAGATTTAATAAGTACAAACAATGGATACGGATATTCCATTGCTTGTATTTCCTATTATGAATTTAACAGACGCTCTCACGAGTTGGTTGACCGTTTCGCAGATGATATCGGATGTTTATGACGTCGTAACTGCAATCTCCTTCCCTTTTCATGAAGTGACCTACCGAATTAGACTTTCTTCCGGGTTTGTAATAACATAAGTAACACGACGGGGCCACATGTGGATCAGGATCTGCCTATCCTTCCGAAGCACATGAGATCACCCTCAGTTTGTGGTGCGGTTCTTACTGATCAGTCTTCAGTTTACCCTGTATGTTGTTTCTTGTGTGCTTTTATTTTACTATTTGTCTTTTTCATTTTTAGCCATGCATGGCGTTGTCAGTTTATTTTCTATTTACAAGTTTGACTGTTTCTCTCTGGTATCTTTAGTCCCTCTGTTAAGAGTGTTAAATATGCATTTCGAAGTATACCGATATATCTTTTAAAATAATGTTAATACACAGAACAATTCACGAGAAAGTATGCCGTGAAAAGATTAACCGTTGCTAAAGACTGAATGCTTGCTGAATGACACACTATAAAATATTGAAGATGTGTGCACTATTAAATAGATATAGGAAGATGTGGTATAAGTGCCAATGAGACAACTGACCATCCAAATAACAATTTTTCAAAGAAAAACAATATAGGTCATTCTAATGCAAAAACGTTTGTAACGTTCATTTTGATTAGATAACGTCACTTTAGTACATGACATCAATTGACAATTGATGCTATGGGACGTACGCGCAAGTGCAGACGATATATGACAGATTTAAAAAAAAAAAAAAATTTAACCAATATTGTATTTTAAGTGTCGCCAGTAAACTTAATTTGCGACCATCAAATTCCCAATTGATGTCGTCGGAGCTTGACTCACACCGAACAAGAAGCTATAAAGGGCCCAAAATTACTAGTGTAAAACCATTCAAACGGGACAACCAACGGTCTAATCTACAGATTTTTACAGACTGGTTTTCGGTAGATTCCGGTGTACGCCAAGGAGACAACCTCGCACCGACATTGTTTGAGTGTTTCATTGACGATCTGGTGCCACTAATCGAAGGTCTTTCGCAAGGAGTATTGGTTGGAAACGACATGATTATTTGTTTATTTTACGCAGATGACGTCGTTCTCATTTCGGACTCAAGTGACGGCTTACAGTCTCAACTCCATGTTTTACATGACTGGACAAAGAAAAATCTTCTTAATATGAACATTAAAAAAAAGCTATGCATGTTCGTTAGGCATCTGCCAGTAGATCAGATGTTTTGTTCATCATTATTTAGGCCTAACACTGTCCGAAAACATCGACTATAAGGTGCCTGTTAATAAACTGTCAGCGGCAGCTAGCAGATCATTAGGATCGTTAACTTCCAAATTCTTGCATATGGGAAATATACACAAAGATATATAACAACACAGTCATCCCGGTTATGGATTATGCGTCTGGAATTTTGGGCTATGACTCACTTGAGAGACTACAATACAGAGCTATAACGACATTCTTCGGCATTAGCAAATGTGCTTTGATTCCTGCTGTCTTAGGGGATATGGGTTAGCTAACTGTATACACTCATACGCAGTGTAATGCGATACGACTACGGTGTCGCCTCATGAAAATGCCAGACAATAGACTTTGTCGTAAAGAGTTCTGTTGGGACATTGAAACCTCTACACGATACAAAAATACCTGGTTTAACAATATCAATAAAATAAATAAATAATAAATAATAAGTCAGTTTAAATACTTGTAATCTTTCGCATTTGATTAACTACAGTAGCGAGAATATTTCTACAAACTATGTTTTAGAAACAGTCAAAAGTAAATGTGTAGATGACTTCAAAGATAGATGGAGTTGCGTACAATGCCAAAACTGAAAACGTTTAAAACTTTAAAGTCCGAATTCTCAACGGAACCATATGTAAAAAGACATTTATCAAGGGTGCAACGTTCAGCACTTGTAAGGATTCGTTCTGGAACTGTTCCACTAGAAATTGAAGGTCGTTACAGAAACATTCCACCTTATCTACGTGTATGTAAATTGTGTAATTCAGGTTCAATTGAGGATGAAGCACATTTCCTCATCTATTGTGACCGTTATACTGTTACAGGAGTTACCTTCTATTCACATTGATGAGCTACCTCCAAACGAAGCCATTACATATCTCTTAAATGCTAATACCAAATTTATAGAAAACTTTATTTTTGAATGTTCCAATATAAGATGTGAATTTATATAACTGTTTAATCTGTCTTTAGTAGATATCGAAGTATACTCATGTCTACATTTTTAAATGTTATAATTTTGACCTCATTTTCTTATATCTGTTATATTTAAAGTTAAAACATCATAGTGCCTCATAAGCCTATTTGGCTGGCTTTACCATTATGTCAATACTCAATGTACATTATACTGAATATATTCAGGTTGCACTCTAATAAACTATTTATTCATTCATTCATTCATTCTATATAAAACTTGAGTGTCGATCACTTTGGTCTATGTGCATATTAAACAAAGGACACAGATGGATTCATGACAAAATTGTGTTTTGGTGATGGTGATGTGTTTGAAGATCTTACTTTATTGAACACACTTGCTACTTACAATTTTCTCTATCCATAATAAACTTGGCCCTTTAGTTACAGATGAAAATATTTTGTAAAAAATTATAAAAATTTACCAAATTAATGAAAATTATTAACAATTGACTATAAAGGGCAATAACTCCTTAATGGGTCAACTGACCATTTTTGGTCATGTTGCCTAATTTGTAGATCTTACTTTGCTAAACATTATTGCTATTAACAGTTTATCTCTATTCAATATAATAACCAAACACACTTTAAAAATTACCAATTAGGGGGCAGCAACCCAACAACCAGTTGTTCAATTCATCTGACAATTCCAGGGCAGATAGATGTTGACTTGATAAACAATTTTACCCTAGTCAAAATTGCTCTAAAACCTTTGGTTTCAGAGTTATAACACGACGCGTGCCGTATACGGTGGAGGAAATTCTTACCCTTCCGGACCACCTGATTCACTCCAGGTTTTTAGTGGAGTTTGTGTTGAATCTTATTTATTATTTATAACTGTTGATGTAAATGTCCTTTGGTTTATTGAGTCTTTGTTTACTCCTTGGTTTTGATTGTTATTGTCTTATAAACCAAAATCTACATTTTACCCCTATGTTTTATTTTTAGTCATGGCGGCCATCTTGGTTGGTTGGCCAGGTCATCGGACACTATTTTAAACTAGATACCCTAATGATGATTGTGGTCATGTTTGGTTAAATTTGGCCCAGTAGTTTCAGAGAAAAAGATTTTTGTAAAAGTTTACGGACGACTGACGCCGGACGACTGAAGACGGACGTTAAGTGATGAGAAAAGGTCACTTGGCCCTTTGGGCCACGTTAGCTAAAATCAAGAAACGAGAAACACTTTAAATTACATAAACAAATGACAACTACTGTATATCAGATTCCAGAACAGCGAATCAATATTAAGCATAGAATAATGTCTCACCTGTTCATACCTATCTGTTCCAGTGAACACAACAATAGCTGGAGGTTCGAATGAAGCGTTTAATTGTTCTTGTCCTGACAGACTGGCTGTTCGATAACAATGGATACTATCAAACCAATAATCGACGTATTCTACAAAATAATAAGGAAATACACGTTGAAAGAAACAGGAAGAAAGAACTAACACGATCTTTAATGATCTTTTATTTAAGACATTTAAATTATCTTAGATTTTGCTTAAGATATAAAGTTTTCAAGTTTCACTGAAAAAAAAATGTGCTTATGGTGGTATATAATTCAGTTTTTTTATGGTAGAAACATCGAACCAGTTACTTATCTGGTAGAATTATTACATCATTTGGCATGTTTTAGTACCTTGAGACGAAAAACAACAAAATACAGCTCTTTACAATTTAAATTAAAAATCGAACAACCTTAGCCAACAACACAGGGAAACTCGAAAGTGCTCAGTAAGCGTCAGCACGTTTTTCCTTTCAAATGAATCCGTCATGTAAATCATTTTCGAGCAAACGTAACGATCGAAGAAGTGCGAGAGCTTATGTTGTTAACGTAACAGTTTACCAACTGAAGTCAAGTCACGTCGACACAAAGAAACATTCCATTTGTAGACTTGAAAGATTGATTTTGTTATAAGGCGTTCACACAGATAGATCAAAACCACAGATTGCAGAATCGTGAAGCGTAGTACATTGGTAACATCATGTTATAAAGATTGCACCGTATGCTTCGGAATCTTGATAAACTTTGGAAGATAACCTATCAATCAGTCAAAAATAATTCCCTCCTCTCAAATGTGTTCTCCGTTTCAATGGTTTGAATATTGATTACAACGAGATGACTATCTATATCATATACCTAACTGACCGTCAATATTGTCCGATGTCACATTACACAGGGGTGTTGAATTCTTCTGATTTCTTTGTGTGTATACTAGTACATCTTAAAATATTGATACCAACTACATTTAACCAATGTTCTTATTTTGAATGACAGAGGAGCTGAGCTGAGGGAAAAGTTTGTATTATGTTTTAGTTTTTAGATTCTGCTTTCTTTTAATTTTTTAATTCTTTATTTTTTCAGCATATGTTGCAAACAGCTTCGGGCTTGAGTGCCTTCTGGTATATCATGATTTTGAATAAATCGGGACTGTTTGCCGTTATAATAATATTAATAATAATAATACTTTATTAAGAAGCTATACAGCTTATAGAATATACATTTTTACAATAATTCTAAATTGCCATAACGCAAACATTATGACATAACGTAAACCTGTGCGAAATAACGCAAAAATATGCACCATAATGCAAACATATGCGAAATAATGCAAACCCCTGCGTAAAAAAGCTAACCTTGGCGAAATATCGCTAACTCCTGCGCCACAACGCAAAACTTTTGCGCCATAACGCAAACCTTTGCGATATAACGCAAACATTTGTTTTATCTTATTTCTGATCTAAGATTCAAAGGAAGCAGCAGTTATTAATGGAGGTGGCTGCATATATTAAAATGTATCCCCTTTATATATAATGATATAGAGTGACATATGTTTGTAAACCAATATAGAAATACCACCATCATCTGTCAAAAAATGTGCGTTTTCTTGTTTGGTACTTGTTGACTCCTTGGTATCGTCTTCCTTTGCTTTCCAAATGTCAGTTTCCATATCGGCAACCACCAGATAGATAGCACTACTTGTTAAAAAGACTTGATGTGTCGCATAGAAATCCTTTTGTCCTGCAAAGTCCCATAATCCACATAATGCATAATCGTTCGAAGGAATACTTGAAGTTGACGTTGAAGCAAATATTTGAGACATTAAATCTTGTGGCATTTCCAGGGATGATACATTATCTTCATTTTCACTATTTGTAGAATCGGTATCTGTGTAAGTAATATTTTCATATTCATTGTCCTTCATATTAAGTTCACTCTCGGTTACCTTCATTTTAATTTCCACTGATGTTTCAATTGTATATTTGGTGTCATCTGCATCGGTAGACACTTTATGCACGTTCGGATTACCTTCATCTGTCGTATCTACATTAAATATTGTATTATTTTGATTTCCAACTTGAACATCCATTACCGATTCATTATTAGATGCAATTGCGTGACAAGTTTTGAATTTTTCATGTTTCTCATTTTCTTTGCTCTGGATTTGTGTCAATGCTTTCTGCATTCGGTGTACGTTATTATCAGTTATAACTACAAAAAAAAACAATGAGTGTCAATTTTACATTTGTAGTGGTGCATAAACAAAGGCAACAGTAGTATACCGCTGTTCAAAACTCATAAATCGATAGAAAAAAAAATCCGGGTTACAAACTAAAACTGAGGGAAACGCATTAAATATAAGAGGAGAACAACGACACAACATTAAAATGTAACACACACAGACACGAAATGAGCATTAGACAAAATCCGATGAGAATAACAAATATAACATCAAAACTAAATACATGAATTTTGGATAGAAAAGAACCGTGAAACGTCTTATAATAATGTGAATTCACACTAAAAAATAAGAGGAACAAACGACACAAACGAAATACAACGTTAAAATGTAACACACACTTAAACGAACTATAATATAACAATGGCCATATTCCTGACTTGGTGGAGGACATTTTTAAGTCACTGCTGTTAACAATTGCTCACTTCTCTTCAAAATTAAGGTCAATTTTGTTTTTTGTTTTATGTTTTGTTAATTAATCAGGACGTTAACTTTTCTCGTTTGAATGTTTGATATTTGCCATTCGAGGATTGTAATACCTTACTATATGCGCTGTTTGCCGACAGCCCATCATGCTCGATGGACGCCAGATTGTAATATAAATATTCACAAATATTATTATCATCATTATTACAATTACAATGCATATTCAAACATCTTACAATTCCTATTTACGTTTTAACCTAAATAAACCAAAACCTAAACTTTTGACTAAATGCATCCTTATAATCGAGCAAAAAGCTCTAGTAACCTGTGTCAGTGGATGCCAAGTGCGCAATCCCGTCTCCAGGGCCAGGTGCTCTGACCTACACTTTAAACATGTGTGTATTGGCAAATTGAATGCAATAAAAATATCAACGTATATACATGCACATCAAAAATTAAAGTTGAGTGTTCACTCTTTGCACTACAGCTAGAAAGTGACCCTATGCTTTACAAGCAGAATGTATACCCATTTGTCACTATGTGTGATCCTATTATATATTCATACGACCCGTACCCGTTAATACAATATTTTCCCGATATACTTAAACGAAACGCGGGAACACACAATTTTTTTTCTCTTTAAAGTTAAAAATGTTTAGCATACAGATAATAAGCAGAAGTCAGTAACATATAATGCCTAATTTATAATTGTTATATAAAAAGTTCTTTTTCTACCTTTTTCAATTGTCCATTCACCGTCATGTATGTTAATTTTGCATCGACGAACAACAATGTCAACACCATCTGTACTGTATACATCATCAATACTTTCGTTTAATAATCTCCGCAATAAACATGTCTTCCCGACCCCTTCCTTCCCAACTATCATAATTCTTGCAAAATACCGCCGTTCGGTTGCTGAATCTTCCATAAGTTTAACATATCTGACTCTATCTTCATCGGGTAGTTGTTTTATAACTTGTGATAGAGCTAAAATGCATTGATATCAATGAAATATTTCGTCAACTAATATAAAAGAACGAGTAAAAGTATATGAGAACAAACAAACAAACAAAAAACTCACACTTATACATACAGTTTACTGTTTTATGCGATAACTTATAATGCATGTATAGCAGGTGACGATTAATCATTTTGGCAAAAATTTGAAAATAATATCATTTTTAAACGAACTAAGAGACTGACAGAAAAATTAAACAGAAAAGAATTGAAACATGTTTCCACAGACCATCACACTGCATTACATTTTCTATATTCAATTTGTAAACTTCACAAGGTATACACGCAATATGGAACAAAAAAAAAACCCCATATATTACAGCAAAATACAGTTTTTACATTAGTGCCATCGTGACATTTGTTCGATCAAATAATACACGATGATAGAATACATAAGAGAAAAGAAAAATGAAATTTTCGCTTACCGAATTTTAGTGTCTTTATCGTTTGAAGCTGCGAGTGTTGGCTTTTGACTTGATGAATATCAACAGAACACAGTTTCAGTTCATAACTTGAATCAGATGATAAATTTTGAAGTTTGTACACATAACGTCCATTGTTATTTGCAGTAACATCTTTCTTAGAAAGAAATTTGTTTTTCCATTCATCTGAGCCTTGCCTTCGATAAACGAGCTCATATTCCAGGTAGTTATCTAAGTCATGAATGTTCCATTCAACTGTTATTGAATGGTCAGTACAGTCTACAATTTCAAAGCCTTCGGGAGCTGTTTGGAAAAAAAAGATATTTAAAGCAGATATCACTCATAAAGTATCTGATAATTTTTCATTGCTTTATAAAGAAACATTTATCTTTTTTAAAAGTGGTATATATTGTAATTTGTATTGAAACTACTATTACTAAACTGATTATTTTAGTTCACAAAATAGATCTGTTCTCTTTGCGATTTGACCGGCATGACATACAAAGCAATAACACTCGACATTATATAATTATTGACTTTTGGTGAGGTTGATAAATGATTTATAATCCTGGTACTTTTGATACCTATTATCAACCCCAGATATATGATATTCACCAAGGCCAACGACCGAGGTCGAATGTCATATCTCTGGGGTTGATAAATCATTGTATCCTCTGAAATCAAGTCAACAAAAAATAGGCCAAATACCAGAGGGACAGTCAAACTCATAGATTGAAAATAACCTGACAACGCCATGGGTAAAAAATGAAAAGACAAACAACAGCACAGAAGTCACCACATAGAAAACTAAATACTAAGCAACACGAACCCAATCAAAACCTTGGTGTGATCTCAGGTGCTCTGGAAGTGTAAGTAAATCAACATGTGGCATCCGTCGTGTTGCTTATGTTATTACAAATCCGGTAAATAGTCTAATTCGGTAGGTTACATGTTTTATTGACTTTTTATCCAATATCCCATTTTTTGGCTCAAGATACTTTTATGACTGCTTTTTGTTTTTAACTAAATATATTATCTGCTTTCAAAGTTTGAAATACTCAATGAAGTTAACTAAAACAAAAACACCGAAAACAAGAAGAAGATAAAAAAAGGGAAAAAAATAGAAAAAAAAGAAAGAAAGAGAATTTGTTTGACGTCATAAACCTACGTGATTGACGTTGTCTTGGAATATCTATATCGTTAAAAGTTCTAAATCTTAATATATAAAGCCTACGTGATTTTTCACGCGGTAAATATAATGTTTTATCAAAGAAGACTCCGTATGCTTTTAGTCAATGAGAAAAAAGAAAATGTTTAGTCATATAATGAAATTGAATTGCGAAATGACAAGACATTACCTAAACAAAATATCAAAACCAATGTAAGATCAAGTTTGCCTGAAGGAGTTGAAATGTTAGTACAAGTTCGTTTACCAGTCTTAGAAGGTGGTGTCTTTATGAAAGAAAATGTAAAAAATAATAGAAATATCGGAAAGTCCTTTATAAAATGGCAAAATCAAAAGCTCAAACAAATCTAACGAATGGAAAATAACTGTCATATTTCTGACTTGGTACAGACATTATCTAATGTGGAAAATGGTGGATTAAACCTGGACATACAGCTAACTAAACTTCAAATTTGCATGACAGTTGCATTAAATTTCGCTATCTTGACAACAAAGTATGAGTATCGTGTTAGTTTTCTCTATATTGACATAGATCTAGAGAGAGTTGAAATGAGAATCGATAACAAACATTTGATCGTAAGTATATTTTCGACTTATGAGCTTGAATGTTTATTACGCACTAATTGACTTTCATTCGTTCAGATCAACACGTAATCGCAAATGGTATGATTTCAGAATGACAAAAGTGAACTTTGCATGTCTATGTATGACGGATATCACCATGAGCTGGTTGATCGTTAATGGATATCTGTGCAATATTTAACCACGTTTCTGTTCTAATTATCAATACCCAATTCCTTATTATTTTCCTAGATTGTTTCATCACCGAATGAAATCAAATACTATTAAGTATCGAATGTGTATTTACCATGAGCAATCATTACTATGGCATTTGCTAGACGAAATATAGACGATAGATGACAATGAACATGTATCAATGACAACTTATTTCTACTTTCAACCATATATGATGCACTTACTATTAGTCAATGTTCGTGTTATTACTTGTCGGTTATAAATTCCAATAGCAACAACTGAAAAGAAATATGTTTTGTCATGTAAGGTGATAACAATAAAGGTACCAATTACCTGCACCAGATGCGCATTTCACCATTTAATGTGCCTTTAGTGTTGCCCGAGGCGAAAATCTATGTAGATTTTAAATTTAATAATAAAGGTAAGAGAAATATGTTAAGTGAGTATAAATATGTGCTTTTAATCACATGATTGTTATCTAATTATTTTCTTTTCGTTCTATTTTTTTTTTCATTTTGTATTGCCTCCTTGTAATGTTCACCTCTGTTGTAACTAAACAGATAGTTACCTGCAGTAGTCAACGATACATAACAGTCAAGAAAATGGATAATTCCGATAAATCTTTAAAATGTAAGATTAAGATGCACAGTTACCAATATATATATATATAAACATTTACTTAATTTTATCATCGGTAAAAGGATATCATTCGTAGTAAATATTCGTAAATATAATTCAACATGCAGACATGGGAGGGTTTAGATCTCCAAAAACATGTTTAACCCCACCGCATTTTTCCGCCTGTCGTAAGTCAGGAGTCTCTGACCTTTATTAGTCTTGTAGGACTTTTAATTTTAGTTTCTTTTATATATTTCGGAGTATAGTATGAGACTCATTATCACTGAACTAGTATACATTTTTGTTTAGGGCCAGCTGATGCACACTCCCGGATGCGAGAATTTCTTGCTGCATTGAAGACAACTTGTCTCTTTCGGCCTTCTTTTACACATTCCCGATTTCCATTCTTAATCTTATATTAAACCGACTTTGTTTTCTCTATATTTACAGCTTCTGTAGTATTGTAGTAGTGACGGGTGGTATTCTGTATCTCTAGCCGGTTGATTAAAGATGTAGCTCGAAATAATGACTGGTCAAGAAATGTTCACACCTAATATTCTTTTTCAATGTACAAAAGCCGACATTTGAATTTCGAATTGGAATAAAATTTTATATCTTTTTGAACATTGTTTTTGGTCATTTTGACAGTTATTCTAACGTTTTGCATATTACTTTGCGATAGTATAATTGGATGGAAAGCATGTCAAGCAGTTGCAGCATTATTATTCGAACTTTAAATAATACTTACAAGAAAAAATATTTTATGATAATTTCAGACCGAAATTGAGAGAATCGATTTTTGTATTATGTTTTGTATATTAAAAGTTCCGAGAATGTCTCAACAATACTTATAATGAAGTGAATTTAAGTCATACGCATGATTTTCTTACTTGAACTTTCTTATTAACTATATTTAATGATGTTTAATATATATGCATAACATCTACTTACGAATATACAAAACAAGTGATACCATTATACATACGATAGCTACTGTACGGTATTTTTCTGAAATTTTATATAATGTACAAACTTTATTGTTAAAATTAACTATATTTCAAAGACTAGTTTTTACGATTTAATGCATTATAAATGATATATTATCAATGTATTCCAAGGTAAAAATAAAGGATACATAATTACAAAGGTAAACTAAACAGAAACTACACTTAAAGCCCCTTTGTGTCCCTATCGCATTCCAGGACCCACCTGCACCAGGACTGTTCAAAGTCAAAAATTCAAAACCTTATGGCGGGATGATAAATACAGTAGCGACAAAGGTCATGCGACCAAAAACAATAGCAGGAAACAATAATGGGGAAAAGAAAGTAAAATTAACACAACTTCAGCACCTAGAATCTAATACTCACGACCATTTATTTTTATGAATTCCAACATACATTTGTATTTATAAAAGTATATCGAACGTTCTTAGTTTGACTGTCCCTCTGGTATCTTTCGTCCCTCTTTTAAAAGCATTTACATGTGTATTACCATCAGCATTGTTTCATTTATTAACACAACAATGGTTGAAAACAAAACGGTTGAAAACAAAAGAGATAATTTCAGGTTCCCAAATGTAAACTTTTCTATGAAGCAACATTTCGAAAGCGCCTGTATACGGAGTATATATCTCCCAATTGATACGATGTTCCCGAGCTTGTATTTCCTATCATGATTTCCTTGATAAAGGGTTACTGCTCACAACGAAACTATTACACCAAGAGTTTCAAAGGGTGAAGTTGATATCGTTTCTTCTTAAATTTTACGGCGGCCAATAAGTTGGTCATGTTGAATGTCCTAATGTGGTAACTACAATCCCGTCCCATTTCTACGAATGTGATCTACTGCATTATACTTTGTACCGGGTTTCTACTAAAATGAGAAATACAACGGGTGCCACATGTGTAGCAGGAACTGCTTACCCTTCCGGAGCGCCTGAAATCACCCCAAGCTTTTGGTGGGGTCCGTGCTGCTAAGTCTTTAGTTTTCCATGTTCTGTTTTGTGTACTATTGTTTGTCTGTTTGTCTTTTTTCTTTTTACGCATGGCGTTGTAAGTTTATTTTCCACTTACGAGTTTTAATGTCCCTCTGGTATCTTTCGCCCCTCTTTGTAAGTAATGACAAGTATCTTTTTTTAGTCATACATGTCTGGTTCAGCTATTCATACCTAATGACAATACATATCAGTACCTTCCTGGCATAAATGATATTTTAATTTTCATTGTTAAATTAATCGAAGTTTGTGCTGTTAAAAGTAAAATAGCAAAAATACCGAATTCAAAAGAAAACTCAAAACGGAAAGTACCGCATCAAATGCCAAATATCAAAAGCTCAAAGACATCAAACGAATTAAAACATTAAAACTCACTTGTAGGGCAGGCTAAGTTGTATTTGAAGTTGTCAAGATAGTTGTTCTTAAATGCTTGCGATTTACCCAACCTATCAAACATAGATAAATGAATATTTACACATCTATTTTGTACAAATCAAATAGATTAAGTGGAAAAAATCGAATCCTATGTATTCTTAGTCAACCTTAATTTGGTTTAGTTTAACTTATTGGTTGTAATCCTTTATACTCCGTCGAGACACCTCACGGTAAATTGTTGATGTTCTTGTGTTGTTTGTTTGCCATATCCCTTTGAATTTAGAATTCCCCTCGGTAGCTCCGGTCTTTGATTTTGGTTATTTTGTTTTAACTCTTCTTAGTCGTTAAAAGCATTTGGATGAGTTTTCACAAGCGTGTTGTGTACCGAAAGAAACCGTATCATAATAACAACATTTGTGAATATTTATTTTTATGAGTTGGTATGAATGTCAGTATTATAACTTGAACTATGCATATTGAATTTTTGACGATCGAAGAGTAGACAACAAAAAGTGATAAATTTCTAAAATAAAACAAAAACTTACAAGTTTCCCTGGGAATGGTTTTGGTGAAGGTTAATTTCATCATGGTTTTTCAAATCTAAAACATAAACATTATATATAGTTACGAAAATAGATAGAGAATAGTGGAGAATTAACTTAGTTTTGCTCTCTTCACTTTTTCTTGTTTGGGATTTGTCGATTGTTTTTGTTAGTAATCAGATTTTTATGTGTTGGTCTTTGTTAGGGGCTCCATAAAAGTTTGTAAACAGTTTTATCACAAACCTGGTGACTTTCAATTGTCAATTTCCCATTTATCAGCAGTTACATACTCTCTACTTTATCTTATAGCGTTAACACATCTATAAGCTACGCTCATATATGTTCATGCTATAAGCACTTCATTAAAAGTGTTAACCAAGGATTAGAATAGCCGGTAGTTTATATATAATAGGAGACGCTTACCTATCGGAATATCCAGTCTGGCTTGGAAATCATGTGGTTTCCTCAATTTTTGTATGTTACCTTGATTTGACTATTTTTTTCTATTGATTTTTGAGATTGAACACCGATAAACTACACTCGCGTAATTAAAAAAAGTGTAACAAAAATACTCAACACCAAGTCAAATTCAAGAAGTGGAAGTCCGTAATTTAAACAGACAAATTTCAACACTATAAATCAACAAAGCTAGTGATATCTTCGTTTTTCTTTTCTTTAGGTTCAATTTGTTATAATAACATTGCATGTACGTATCATTATATCATGTTATTTTGATCGCCTAACATCAATCACGCGTCCTTCTGAGATTGATATTCATTACACAGTGAAATTTAACATTCATAATGACACGATGTCCCACAATAAAGTGCACAGGTAAACTAATTAAAAACTTATAGAAATTGTATTTTCAAGATCCTACGAAAAAAAAAGTATTGAATGCTTCTTTTTGTAATTTCATACGGTTGTAAAGGTGTTGACCGTTTTTTTTTACACCCCACTGAATTAACATAAAGAAACATTCGATTCTTAAATATAAAAATGTTCATTTAAATTTGTAGAACATTTACGTTAAACCTGTGAAAATAGGTTAAGGTCAATAGTTGCAAAAATATACAAAACATTCTAAAGTCCTTTTTACTTTCGATACTTGTGAGCTTCATTGTTTTTTACTGAACATAAAGTAAAGTTCCAGACTTTGTGTATATGACACCACAATCAACGATAATTACATTTAAAAACATATGGGATTAGACTGTTTTTCACAGAGGATTAACTGAAATGATAACCAGCTAGTGCGAAACTTTAAAAAAAAAAACAAAAAAAAAACACTGTTAGTCTTAAGTTTTCTGTGTTGTGCTTTATATTCGTTGTTAAGCCTATTCGTCGTTATTCTCATTTTTTTGCCCTAACGTTGTCTGTTTGTCATCAGTTAATGAACTTTACTAGTCCTTTTGTAGCTTTCGATTCTGTAGCATCAAAATCACAAAGCCATTTTAATTTGGATATGTATTCAAAGATTTGCCAAATAGTTAACACCAATTAACTGTATATTACAATATAACTTCATTGGTTTGAGAGATAGAGGTACATATTGCATTTGGCATAATAATCAAGTGACGTTCAATTAGTTCCGAATAAGAATTGACGCTGTTGCTAGGATAATCTCCACGCTTAAATTAAGAAATTACATCTAATATATGTCAACTAATTTGATTGTTTTATTATCCTTTGATTTTGTTATGAAATGTGAAGACCAAAATTGATGAAATAATGAAGACGAATATCATAATTCGTATTATAAAAATTAAAATAAATAACAATGTTATATTGCATTTTCGTAAACATGATAATTATTCATAATCTAAGAACATGCCTAAGTGCACATTTAATCAAATAAACAAAATTATATTATAGTTAAAATGCATGAGTGTTTCATAAAATAGGAGTTTATTAAAATTCAAAGCAGATACTTAAATGTTAATCAATGAAATTGGAAAAGTACCTCATAATATCGTGACAAAAAGGCAATTACTTTTAATTACTTGTATATAACACTATGATGAATTACACATTTCTGTGAATAACTTTTAAATTTGTTATTACATGTACTTTCATAGTTGTATTTACCCCAGATATAAGATAACTTAAAAAGAAAATATTATATATACTCCACCTCCGATCGTTGTGATGTTTGGTTGAATACTGAGATAGCAGGAGCAGTCTTCATTTGAGGGATTGCAGTATATCTCGTTTTTTGTGTTGTTTAAAAACGCAAATCTTTTATAGCTATTACAAACACAGGTTCTGTCGGATTTAGTGCTACCGTTTTCATACGTCATCTGACCTTCACTGTTGCAAAACGATTTTAAAAAGATGCAGTCACTGTTTCCGATCGTTTCAAAAATGATAGGCTGGTACCGCGTTAAACTGCATGTTGCTCTATTCAAGTTAGGCTGAAAGACGTATTTATAACCTACAAATATATGTGTATAAAGTACACAAAATCTTCGTTTCTATAGATAGATACACAACTGTAATCATAATAACATTATTTATATTTCTATCTACTAATTCACAATATTCAAGAACTGACGTCAAACATTAATCTACATTTATAAAATCCTTATAACAGAATTTTTTTTTCCAAATTATTAAAAAAAACTAGTATGTCTCGAATACTTTTTTGCAAATTATAATGAATTAATCATTGTGAGCTTGCATGTCATCATTTAAATTTATAAAATATATAGAAGTTTTGATGAAATACCGGAAGCTAAAATTCTAGGTCTGTGACATCTATCTCTGTATTCATTAACTTGCAGAGTCACGTCATAAAGGCAAGTATAGTTGTCTGGAGGTTTACACATAGATTTTGCCCGAAGCTTCCAGTGTGCTTTCGATGGACATGAGAAGTCGAATCCGTCATTTAGGGACACCAGCTACAGTAAAGATAAATTTCATAGTCATCAAAAGCTGTAGATCTAGTAGACAATTCGTCATTTGGAACTCTTTGTCATTATTCACAGTTATACATATTTTGTTATTTGAAAATATATAATGTCATACTTGTAAACTATACAAATTTAAAGAACGGTTTACATGAGTAAGTTGTATCTTGCAATGCCGTGAAAAAAAACCCACACAAGTAGCAGAGGAAATCAGTTGTTTTTCATTTCAACAGTGCGTTAATATTTTAACTATGACATAAAAATGTTATTACAATTCATCAAAATGATACACAAATTTCGAGTTGATTTTTATGAGTGAGGCCGATCAATATTAATGTTTGAACCTACACGGACACGACTTTTAAATTGTTATCTTTACGAAAAGAAAATATAACTATATTGAATGTTCTTGGGACAAAAGTAGACACAAAATCTTTCATGTGGATAAAGAATATATTTTTGGGAATTGCAACACGCTAAGGACTAGGCAGAACACTCTGAAAATTATGAACCTGAAAAATTGTTTCCGGTTTTATTTTATACAAATGTTTTTATCAGTATGCAGCAAAGATTAACATTTTTAATATCTAACTTCACAAGCTTATAATGCAATTATCTCGATAAATAGTGCGCATGCGATATCGTTTAGCATGTACATTTCTACAGTTTAACAAATAATTTATTTAGAATATTCGATTGTTGTTTATAAATTACTTTTCGTAAGTATCGTTACCGGCAACTTTTTACTGTTGATTTCTAGACGTTTTCATAATGTTTTCGGTCAACGGTTTTGCAGCTGAAACGTTGAGGACGTGGTTAGTCCACGATTAGAACTTTGGAAAACCTTTAAAGGTATGATCTCCATATGTTTTTTTTGGGAAGCAGGACAAGTCGCCCCACTGGCAAGTCGCCCCACACCTAATCGCCCCACTTTTTCACCAACTCGCCCCACTTTAAAAAAAAACGCCCCAACCTGGATTACCAAATCGCCCCACTTTTTAAAAAATCGCCCCACATGTGAAGTTGGTTAAATCATGTTTAATATTACCCCGGCCAACTCGCCCCACTTAATGGGAAACGGTAATATTTAGATTAGAAAAGAACAAAAAAATAGGAAGCATTTCAAACATTCCCATAAGTGGGACCAATTGGAAAGCCAACACACATTTCAGTTTAATTATTTTATTCGTAAGTGGAGCTAGTTTGTAGCCTTTAACTCTATCCATACTTGTACTATTCATAAGTGGGGCTAGTTGACATTCACGTTACCGAAATATTAATACTCACTTCTTACTGCTATATTAAAAAAAGGAATAATATAAGAAGTTTCTATAAGGTTTTCAATGGGATAGCATCTTTTTCCATAAGTGGGGCGAGTTGGCAGGAGTAATATTCACGGAATTTAACTTATATACAACGGGATAACATCTTTTTCCATAAGTGGGGCGAGTTGGCTTTACTAAATTCATCCTGGTTAATAATATATTAATCTAGATTTTATCGTTTTCCATTCAGTGGAGCGAGTTTTCAGGAGTAATATTAACGGGATTTAACACATTTCACAAGTGGGGCGATTTGGTAATCCAGGTTGGGGCGGGTTTTTTTTAAGTGGGGCGAGTTGGTGAAAAAGTGGGGCGATTACGTGTGGGGCGACTTGCCAGTGGGGCGACTTGTCATGGATTCGTTTTTTTGAACAAAAATTCCTGAAAGTTTAAAATAATTCATACCTGTAAGACAGCTAGCAGGATACATAAACCCATACTTTTGAAATCTTCACATCAGTTATAATATGTCACCTGTAAATGATGAACATTAATATCAATAGTAAAAACATAAGATCAGAAACAGTATAATACAGTATATTACATTGGTAAATAAACCACCTGTCAAATATTTTTAGATAATGGATCTTGTTGGTCTGGCAACTTAACCATGTTAACGATATTTGATATATTCATCGTTGAGACAAAATATAAATATACGAAAAGCGCATTTCAGGTATGACATTTTAAAAAATGTTACGGTTTTTGTTTGTTGACAACTGGATGTTTCTTGGGTTTTTTTTATGTTGTATAAAGTAAAATAACAAAAATAGCGAACTCTGAGGATTATTCTAGACGGAAATCTAGACCAACTTACAATTAACAGCTTGAAACTATAGTATCTATAGGCATATTTTTTTTTATTAAAAAGATGGTAAACTTTTTTCTTTGGTTTTTTTCATTGCGATGTAGGTTTTTATTTTCATAGTCATATGGATTAACAGAAATTAATTGGTTCGATAAAATAAAAACATACAAAAAACAGACAAGACCAGGAAAAACATAGTCGATCTATAGTTCATTACTCATAACAGTTAATTTTTTATTTTAAATTACTTACTTCTCGCAACTTTCTCTTTGATATCTAATGTCTTTAAAACATATGAGCAGTTTAACACTAGTTAGTATATAGGAATTTAAATATGCCTGTTAAATGTTTGATATCATTGTAAGAATTACCATATAAGGGGGGGGGAATAATAATAATGATAAAAATTAATCAATTAGGCCCTCACGAAAAAGTTACAGAACAAGTATTACAAATATTGGAACTACTATAGAATGGTCAACCAAAATCTTACCTTTGTGAATTTCCATGTTATCTTTGAACCTGTTAATTTATATCTACACAAATAAAAATTGCCGAAACTAAACTAAATAAACCGATAATAACAGTATGCATACTGTCTCTTAAATTCCATTATGAAAGGTGTACTTACTTCGAAAAGATACTTCTAAAATTTGTTCCATATTTGGTCACTTATATTTTGAGAATATTTGTTGGAATAAGGATTCTGACTAGTTAACAAAAATATATCTGATTTAAAATAATGGTGGTTATAGAACCAAATACCGATAAAATATAAAACTAAGAAGATGTGTTTTGATTGAAAATGAGACAACTCTTAACAAGAGACTAAATGACACAGATATAAACACCTTAATTTTCATATTCGACATTAAAATTCACCACCAAAACCGAAAGTGATTTAGATTTATTAATTATATTATCTTGCTTGGTTTATTATTAAACTGTTCTTGATACTTAATAGTATTCACCACGACAATCAGAACATATATATTATTCAATTAAGTCTATTTTACAAATCAAAATATTACCCCAAAAAAATGTTCATCGAACGCCATCTTTGTTTCATAATTTCAACAGGTAAAATATATATATAAATCCGGAAAACCGATTTAAAGCAATATTCAAACAACAGTTGATCAAATATCGTACTTATAATTTAAATACTTATGTATATAATACACACAATGACACACATATGTTGTCTTTATTCCAGTCACAGCTAGATTTTTTCAGTTGTAATTATAGTTACTGTTTACTTATAATCAAAAGTACAAAATGTTAAAACTATTAGAAAGGTTCTCATAGATTAGGAATAAGCACATAATATATACTAGGGTGTAAGACACTTGTTTCGTATTGAAATCACTAATCAGTGACGTATGAATAAAAAAACGGATTTTGAAGACCCCCCCCCCCCTTTTCCTTCCCAAAAACAAACATGTTTATGAAATATCTGTTAACTAGAATAGAAAGAATCGTAATAACCTCAATATGCCCCCCTTTTTTCATGAAACCAAACAAAACCAAACGAAGAAACGAAGCAAAACTAAAATAAAATAGAAAAACAAAACTGTGAATCGTTAGTATATATATTGATTTTATTTGTTCGATTTATGTTTATGGTGTGTAATAGAAACTTTCAAAAGCGTGCGTTTTTGTGCAGTCTTTCCGTTTCACTACTCTAAAGTATCTTTAGACACCTTTAGTGAAGGTAAATGCAGAAATAGTTCAAATTTTATGATTTGTACGTAAACGCAAAATTACATACATAGGAAAGCACGTATGTTGAAGGGCTGGTAAGTTTTTTCTAATAAATTGTCAATCGTCGAAACGATTTAAATTGAATATCTTCACGGCTGATGCATTCTATCAAATATGCCATTTTCTTTTAAAGAAAGAAATGTCTAGCTGTCAACTGTTATAAAAAAATATATAAAAAAGACTCAGTTAGCTTTACTACCAGGGTTTGACCCATCATTTTCTTCGTGAAATGCCTTAACCAACATAGGAATATGACAGTTAATTTTCATTCCCTTAGTTGATTGTAAACGTTTGATAACGTCAGTTTTTATGAACTTCCCCTTTTGAATTTACCTTGGAATATGACAGTTAATTTTCATTCGCTCAGTTGATTGTAAACGTTTGATAACGTCAGTTTTTATGAACTTCCCCCTTTTGAATTTACCTTGGAGTTTGAGGTATTTGTTATACTTGTTTATTTACCATTTCAGATCTTCTTATACCTTTTCACGAAATTATTACAAACAAAGGCATCACATCAATTAAACGTTTAAAAAGGAATCGGTAGTGATTGATAAAAACTAAATAAATTAGAAGTTTTTCACAACTTTATAGTTTCAAATGTGTTGTTCACTTTCATACCATTTCTGTAGTGAATCAGTAAATCCATTGTAAACAAAGCACAAAAAGTTAGGAGAGGGCTTTCAAATTCTTATACAATGATTGCTGTGTGCATGGGTGTATCTCAAATTCCCTGAAAAGGGACACGTTAGAAACATTTATAAACGGTTTAGACACTCGAAGTTTTAATGATCTGAAACCAAAACGTAGAATGTTATCTGTGTTTTTTAAATTGTTGATGCTAATTAAATGCATTGTCTAAGTAAGTAAGTGAATAAAACTTTAGTTTGATTTGGCCAGAATATTCATATTGACTAACATTTTGAATTAAAAACATTATGAACAGCACAACTTTAATTAACTGCTAACACTATTCGTAAGTTAAAAACAAAGGATATGGGGTATTCATTCACACATAAAATCAGTTCATGCACTGCAAAAAACACACACACACACAAAATATACATAAGCATATATCATGATATAGATTTAAACTATTATTACATTTTTGTAGTAACCGAAATGTGAAATTTAAATTGCAATACAAAATATTTGTAGGAAACATACTATTTGAACATGTATGAAATTACCTGCAAGCAGAGAAAAAACAATCAGAACAATTACAGGACTGAACAAGACTTTAAAATGTGTGAAGCTGTTCTCTGACTTTTAATTTAAGTACTCAAGTGTTTATTGTTCTGTGCGAGAGGGATCCGGCTTAGCCATTGGATAGAAGAGGTTGTCTC
Source organism: Mytilus edulis (assembly GCA_019925275.1). Lineage (NCBI taxonomy): Eukaryota > Metazoa > Mollusca > Bivalvia > Mytilida > Mytilidae > Mytilus > Mytilus edulis. Next base: position 114,921,957 of record CM034354.1, read on the forward strand.
CCTGGGTACAGAATTTTAATTAAAAATCCTTGTTCATTTCCATTCAATTTTTCATGGATAAAGTATTGAGTTAGTCCATATAATTATGACTTCGTCATAACATTTATTTAAACAAACCTTTTAGTACCGTCATAACCAGTATAATTATTTGGAATATTGTGTAAATTATTGTATGAATTTCAAGATTATATATTCGTTACAAATATTCGTCACTTTTGTGATGCCCTATGCTGTCGTTAATGGATGATGTTCGTTGCTATTCTGCGGTTTCAATGTTGTAACGACTGTGGTATTGTTTATTTGTAAGTTTCTCTGTGCTGACTGTTCTTGGGTTTGTTTGTGCTGTATTTCTTCCACGTAGTGTTGTCATTTTAGCGATGTTTTTTAATTATTGTCATATAACCGGGAGATTTAGCTTGCCATAGAACCCGGTTCTACCCACCGTTTTTCTGAAACATGTACTGTACCAAGTCAGGAATATTGCAATTGTTATCAAATAGTTCGTTTCTATGTATCATTTGTGTATATTGACGCTTGTTTTTGCTACACTTCAGTGTTTTTGTTGTTCCGTTGTTATCCTCTTAACGTTGATGTGTTTCCCTCAGTTTTAGTTTGTAACCCTGATTTGTTTTCTCTCAATCTATCCATGACATAAACAGTGGTATACTACTGTTGCCTATTTATATCACATACTGAACACTGCTTATACACTAGCCTTATGTTTTGGATTAAGTTATCCAACTTTTTTTATAAGATAATTAAGTATGAAATATTTTCAGAGTGGATAAATTCACCCAAAACAAGATAAGGCAACTTAGTAGTATGCAATGTGTGTTATAAAAATAGAAAATTTAATATTCAGTGCAAATGAAGAAAAATGGTATCCAAATTCTGTACTCAGGTGCCTGTGATTTTAACGTGCAAATTAATACAAATGAAAGAAAAATGGCGATGACAATATTTATTACTAAATAAATTCGAATTTAGGTGCAGATCCATAGTTCATGGACAGGGGTAAAATGGTAAAAAAATATAGCAACGCCGTTTTTTGGAGGATGTTATTGCCCAAACTATATAAAAAAAAATCCGAGTTGTTGTAAAATAAACTACGTGTATACGGATAAACTGTTCAACAACCGTGAGTTCACAGTTCAAGGAACTCTGGTTGTCAAATTCACGTATATTCGTTTGACTTCGTTTTTATGTTGAAAAGATTTTTTCGTCATAGGATGTTAAAATATTTTTACAGTTTATTTTTCTTTAAGATATCTGTTATTGTTAGTATCAATTTATTATGAAAAGTGTTCACGTGACCTCTGGGCAAGCCTCGGATAAAACGTGTCAAAAAACCTCAAAATATTACACATCTATATGAATTTGAGACCCATTGAAAATTCCCGCACACGGATGCGCTCCTCGGCTGGTCCCTAAACAAAATTGTGCTTATAAGGGTTTTGATTGAGCACATGTTGCTCAGTCTTTAGTTTTCTGTGTTGTGTATTGCCTGTATCAAATCAGTAATATGACAGTTGTTATCGATTTGTTTGTTGCGTTTTATTTGAGCTTTTAATTTGAATTGTGGTGTTCGGTATTTTTGTTATCTTTCTTATTTAGTATACAGCTGTTGGCATTTCTTTTTCATTTTTTAACGGGCCGGTGACAAAACATTGTCTTTTTATTATCGTCTTCTAAGTTGGAATGTTATTTCGTTGTCTTTAGCGTCTCGTTTATCCCGTCGACGCACCCCATCTTTACTGTTCTGGTGTTTATGCGATTTTCAGTTTTTGTTTGTTACCTTGAATTTTCTTATCTTTATTTATTTACGGAATTTGAACAAAGGTATATTACCGTCGCCTTAATTCACAAAGGTATGTTTCATTTAAACAAAAAATGTAAATGTCGAATTGGAAAAGACTTGATAGCTCCGAGCGTAATACATTGTACCTCTTTCCATTTTGTAAATGCGATTAGAAAGTAACATGCAGCCCATTTTACTCAGTCATAACAAAACACAATAGAATACGGTGAACATTATAGATAAATGAAGATGTGGTATGAGTGCCAATGAGACAACTCTCTATCCATGTCACAATTTATAAAAATAAACCATTATAGGTCAAGGTACGGTCTTCAACACGGAGCCTGGGTTCACACCAAACAGCAAGCTATAAAGGGCCCCGAAATAATTACTAGTGTATAACCATTCAATCGGGAGAACCAACGATCTAATCTATAAAAAAAATGAGAAATGGGAAACACTGAACCACATTAACAAAAGACAACTATATAATATAGCTTTTTCTTGTAAACAGCTGTCGTTCTAGCACTTCAAATAATCACTTAAAGAAACAGAAAAGTAAGCATTCTCTCTATGATTATATCTGTGTGAGTTTGTTCACAACTGTCTAAGTTGAACTTTTAAATGATGGCATTGTTACAAAACACTCTTTCAATTTAGCAGTTGGATTGAAAATGTAGAAATCTGTTTTAATGAATTTCAGATAATATGTGTCTTCACACTTTCAAATTTGATTTTTTATGTTGGACTAGGTCAAACGATCACTAATTTGCCTTTTCCGGAGTCCAGTGGACCGTCCACAACTGACAGACCAAAAACATCGAAGAAAACTATCTCTACTGAATGGAATACGACGGGTAAAAGCTTGATGAAAGAGTTACTATAAAACTTATCATTCTTACATCGCCCTGTTTCAACAACAAAACTTTGTTCAGATTCAAATACAAAATATATCTATTATTCCGAGAAAATATCTGTACAGCTGAACTGGTTTACTTGGAAATGCAAAGAATAATAATACATCAGTGGGGACCAAACAAACACGAAACACGAGGTTAAAAGTATGCTGCATGAACAAATAGGAAAACGACGAAGATACAAACACTGAAACAACAAACATGTAGATAGGGCAATACAAAAAAGACTTTGAAAAATAAAGATCTCCAAAATGAATTAAAAAAGGGGATATACATTTAAACTGATAAATAATTTAATTAACGGAACAAATGAAAATTTCTGATTTTATACTGGCATTTTTGACAATAAGGGTGTGTTAAACATGGTTTTATTTTTGTAAACCTGGATTATATTCTAAAGGATCCCATAAAAGCTAAATGGTGGATACCTCTTGTTTTGATGCTTCCAAAGCGATGAAAGCATGTGCTTTGGTATGGAAAGCAGTATATGAATCTGTTATTTAAGGCTAGCATTACAGATTTACATAATTTTCATACGTTTTTTCATTATGCAATACTGACTGATCATAGCGATTGCCCTGTAGTTTACACTATTAACAGTTCTGTTTTATGCTTACATCTCGGCATTTAAGGGATGTTTTGTGAGTATCAATATTATCGGTTTTATTTTAAACTATTTAAGATCGATAGATTTGCATTAGGCCTATGCTATTGCCAAAATCATTATATTTTGGCTTGGGTTTTTTTGGTTTTGTTTCCTGGTTTTTTTGGTTTTTTTTGTCATAAAAATTGGTAATAAATTGTGAAGTCTTAATGTACCAAAAGAAATCTTCTATGTTGTCAAAAATGACGACGGATATGTTCAAACTGCTGTTACAACAATCCCGTCTTATTTCCCCGAAGGTGACAAACCGTATTTTTTTTTACAGATGTTGTACTTAAATTAGCATCACAATTGGTGCCAAATGTGGAGCAGGATCTTCTAACCCTTACAGAGAACCTGCAATCACCGTCAGTTTTTGTGGGGATCGTGTTGCACTGTCTTTAATGGTGTGTATTGTGTATTGTTGTTTGTCATGGCATTGGAAATTTGTTTTCGATTTTTGAGTTAAAATGTTTCTTTGGTATTTATTTCACCTCTTTTTTATATGTTTTAGATTTTCAAAATGCGAAGCCTGCTTTTTTCATTTTATTCCTTAGTGCATATAACCCTGAAACAGTAAACTGTCACTGAAGACCAGTCATGTATTAAATTTCCCAACTTATTCGATATTCACGAGCTTGCAGCTCCTACTCAGACTTTGTAAAACGTCATCAGTGTCTGAGCAGAAAGTTGATGAATCAGGCATATGTCAAAAAACTTCTCGTCCTTTTAAAACAGATCATCGGAAGGTACCAAGACCTTGTTGATAAATATTCCGTATCAACTTCACAAATAATACATGATGGTCTTGATGTATAGATTCTGTGTACTTGTGTTGTTTATCATCTTAACAACGTGTTATAGTGTTCTTTCATTTGTCTTTGTTCTATTGATAATATTACTTTTACTGTTGGATTGTTTTAAGTGACATCCATTTAACGTGGCTCGGTACTCAAACATCCCGTCAATGTGTTTGTATTATCTTTCATTTTTTGCTGGTGTGTTTTGTATATGCGACTTTTTGTGTTTCTTTGGTTCGTATTATGTGACTCCGTACTTTAAAAGATCTCGTCAGTATGATATTGTTCTATTGTGTGTCATTATGATATATTTCTATTATAAATTAGAAAATACGTTGAACCACAAACGTCAAAATTTTTCAATCGCGTAGTGGAATGAACTATTTGTGGATTCTTATAAATTCTATAGAGCTTTTGGACTATTTTAAATATCGGTCTATTTCTGTTATTGATTCTTACATACTTTTATTTTTTAACCCTGTATGCTAACATTTCCCATGTGAAATTTTAAAATTATTTGTATAACCATTTTACGACAAAAGTATGTGACGTATGAAATTTTCTGAAGTCAGACACGCGAATCAATGAATGTGTTTGTAGATATATGTTTTTGTGTTCTGTTTAATTGTTCCTTTTAAAATTGTTACACGATGATGACTGCTGTACCCATATTTTGACTATTTTATTTATTATGTCTGTTTAATTTCCGCATCATTATAAATATAATGGAATTTGATGAGACTGTCAACAAAGTGAGAGGTTTCGCGCTAGAAAACCAGGTTTATTCCACCATTTTCTATATTTGAAAATGCCTGTACTAAGTCAGGAATATGACAATTCTTGTTCATTCGTTTTTGATGTGTTTTGTCATTTGTTTTTGCAATGTGATTATGGACTTTCCGATTAGATTTTTGAGTTCAGTATTTTTGTGATCTTACTTTTTACCAACTTTACTTCAAAATATAGATATTGTAGAACGCTAATTTCAAATATAAATGTGAACTAATTGAATGTTGAAATAAAATAAGAATCACAAACTTCAAAAAATTAATTTCCAGCATCTGCAAAATCTGTAATGCAAACTGCCGGATATGCAATGGAAACATGTTTAAGATTGAAACTGTTTGGTTTGGCGCACCCTATATCTGCATATGTTTCCATGTTTGAAATACAATTGCAAGCTGTTGTATGTCAAGATAGTTTCTTTTCTGTATTTCGCTTGCAAGTTCAGTTGAATATGTTTTGAGATTTATTTTCCACTGTTTGGCTACGCGTAAGATTTATACATGTATATACATGTTTGTTTAACATGCATTATGTTGCTGTACCCCTATTTTTTACATTTTTACCTATTATGTCTGTTTGTTTTGTTCACACATCGTTGTCAATATAATGGAATTGTATGCGACTGTCATACAGTGAGAGTTTTAGCTAGTTATAAACAGAGATTTTATCTACCATTTTCGACATCAGAAAATGCCTGTAGCAAGTCTATATATGAATATGACAGTTCTGAATTTGTACAATGGGTAGTATTGGAAAAGGGGTTAATTGATTTTAATAAAAACTTGTTAATGGGCTGTATGTATCTTCCACCTGAAAATACTAAGTATACAAGCAATGAGGCGTTCACAGAGGTTGAAATTGAAATGATAGAACTTGTTAATAAGTATAATGGCCAACCTCTAATTGTTGGTGATTTGAATGCCAAAACCAAATTATTAGATGATGTTGTCATCCCTGATGACGGTCTTTTTGATATACTGGATGATTTTGAAGATGACAGTTTTGTGTCATATTTGTACGATTACCAAAATTTATGTGACAGTAATGTATCTTTAAAGCGATGTTCAAAAGATGGCAGTGTGCCTAATAACTATGGGTACAAACTTATAGATTTTTGTAAACGTAACAATTTGTATATTGGTAACAGTAGGTTACCAGGTAATGACTATATGATAGGCTTTGCTACATGTAATAGTGTATCTCTTATTGATTATTTATTACTGTCCTCCAGCATTTTTTCACTGATAAAAGAATTCAATGTTCTCGAATTCAATCCACTTTTTTCTGATGTCCATTGTGGCCTATGTTTTTGTTTTCATGCCTCAGTGAACATTTTTACTACACATTCCGATGATAATTGTAGTAGTCAGCGTGGTCATGCGCGATGGGTTCCAGACAAGGAAAACCGGTTTATTGAGACACTCATTAGTGACGTTACAAAATTAGACGAGATATCACTGCTTTTGTCGGAGGACAGTAGCGATCCAAAAGAACGAATCAATACAGTCGTTGACAAAATATGTGATATTTTTAAGAGCACTGCTAGTCGTGTTTTTAAACCAAAGGGAAGATCCTATCTGTCTGGTTCTTCTAACCAACTTTGGTTTAATAAACAATGCAGAGATAAGCGAAAGGTTTTCCATAAAGCGAAAAACCGTTACAGTTTTAATAAAAATATAGCGAACCGAGATGAGATGAAAAAGTGCGGGAAAGTTTACAGAGCCGAAATGAATAAAAGTTTTGAGAGTTTTCAACATGCACTAGAATCTGACATGCGTAAACTTTCGAAAAAAGATTCTGGTAAATTTTGGAAAATCTTGAAAAGATTGGATAGAGGGGGGTCTGATAAAGATACTCAAATTACTATTGATCAATTATATGAGTATTTTAAGTCATTAAATAAGAGCGATGTTCCAGATGATGATATTGATTTTGAGGATTTAGTTAATAGTATAAAAAGTCAGGGGGTTATTGAAATTATAGATCAGGAAATTACAGAGGACGAAATATTGTCAGCTGTTAAAAAATTATGTAATGGCAAAGCCCCAGGGGAAGATGGGATTGTCAACGAATATATAAAAAGCACGGTGAATCAATTTCTGCCTATTTACACTAAGTTATTCAATTTAGTGTTTGATTCTGGAATCGTTCCCGAATCATGGCTTATTGGTATCATTAAGCCGTTATTTAAAAACAAGGGGGATCCAAATAATTTGGATAATTACCGAGCTATTTGTCTTACATCGAATTTAGGAAAAGTGTTCACCTCTATACTTAATTCAAGACTTAATGCTCTGTCAGACGAGATCGGGATTATAACTGATGCCCAGGGTGGTTTTCGTAAGGGGTAATCTGTCCAAGATAGTATGTTTATCATGCATGCTTTAATTTCACCATATTTGAGTTCGGGAAAGAAATTATTTTGCGCTTTTGTAGATTTTAAAAAAGCTTTTGATACAGTGTGAAGGGTGGGACTATGGCAAAAATTATTAAAATATAACATTGGTGGGAAAATGTTTAAAATTATATTGAGCATGTATACGGATATTAAGTCTTGTGTTAAAAATGGAGAACTAAAAACAGATTTTTTCCCGTGTGAGGTAGGTGTAAGACAGGGAGAAAAAATGTCACCTTTTCTCTTTGCCTTATACCTGAATGACCTTGAAGAATATCTGGATGAAAACTCTGTGGAAGGTCTAACATTTATGAACGAAAAATTTACAAAGAATCTTGATTTGTATATCAAGTTATTTATTCTTCTGTACGCCGACGACACTATTATTTTTGCGGAGTCGGCAGAAGGGTTGCAAAATGCTCTGAATGTTTTTGAGCAATATTGTTTTGAGTGGAAACTCACTGTGAATGTATCAAAAACTAAGATTGTAATTTTTTCAAAGAATAAGTTTAATAAGAATGTTACTTTTCAACTATGTAATGAAATTATTGAAATTAAAGATTCATATGTTTATCTTGGTCTGCTGTTTAATTACAACGGAAATTTCTTTCAAGCTCGAAAAAAACTGGTAAACCAAGCTCAAAAAGCACTTTATGCTCTTTACAAGAAGATACAAAATATCTCACTCCCGATTGATTTACGGTTAAAATTATTTGATGCATTGGTGGTGCCTATTTTGACCTATTCCTCGGAAATTTGGGGGTTTGAAAATAAAAATAATAATGAAAAATTACATTTACAGTTTTGTAAGCGCATTTTTGGGGGTGCGATCCTCTACGCCAAATTTTATGGTGTATGGAGAACTTGGAAGATTTCCACTTGAACTGCAGATCAAGTTAAAAATGGTATGTTTTTGGCACAAGCTTGCAACAAACGATAAAAAATTATCGGGTAAACTGTACAAGTTACTTTGGTATATGCATGAGCATGAAGGTTATAATTTCAAATGGTTTAACTATGTAAAATCTGTGTTTAATGACTGTGGCTTTTGTGAAATATATAATATTCCGGAGCAAGTTGATTATAATTATATTAAAACTAATGTGAGGCAGCGTCTCCAGGACCAGTTTATTCAAAAATGGTTCTCTGATATAAATAACTCATCAAGGGGGGAATTTTATTTACACTTTAGAGAAGAGTTTTGCTTAGAACCATATCTGTTAAAATTAAGGCGGGGTCATAGAGTAAATATATGTAAATTAAGGGTATGTAATACAAAGTTTCCCATTGAAACAGGAAGATGGAGAAATGTACCACGAAATGAGAGAATTTGTCCACTTTGTAAAGCTGGTCTTGGGGATGTGTACCACTATATATGTATATGTACCAATTATAAAGTTAAAGATTTAAGGGGGAAGTTCATACCTCAATATTATTTAAAATATCCAAATGTTAAAAAAGTACTGGGCATGCTTAAATATTGTAATAATAATGTGCTGTCTAAGCTGTCAATTTTTATTCAAAAGGTAGAAAAGATGCTTATCTGATTTCAAACTGCAATAAACAAAGATTTATCTCTGAAGATGTATAATTTAAAAATGTATCCTGTATGTATTATGAAATATGTTGTGATTTATATTGTGCATAATATGCTCCTGTTACGCAGTCTTCTGCGGCTGAGTTTTCTTTAATAAACTATGAAACTATTTATTCGTTTGATGTTTAAGCTTTTAATTTTGCAATTCGCTTAGGGACTGCCCGTCTACAATTTTCTTCCGAGTTCGGTATTTTTGTTATTTTACTTTTTACATACAAAGATAAAGGAATAATGTACAATAAAACTAAGTTCAGAAAGCACTTATTTCTGTATATTTGTAGAGAGAACAAAAGCACATTATTTAAGTAAAAGAAAATGTACAGTATAATTTCGGTATATTCAAAAGTTCTAATAAATCCTTGGCTTTTCAAATTTGGGGTGGACATTCCAGAGCATGTTTTTTTTTTGTGTGTTGTATTGTTTTTGTATTTTTAGGATTATCCTACAGAAAAAGGATAATATATTCAACCGGGATTACCATATTTTTCATTATGTTCGCATTTTTGACAGTAGCACTTGTGTACTTATACAAACGCAGATCAAACAGTTCAAAGACCTTTGTGGTGCAGTTAGAACCATCTAATATCGCTGGTGAATCTGAAGATCAACAGAGCATTGGAGAGAATGTTTACAATGTTATAGATGATAGTGAGATTTACGATGACAACATCTTATCAATATGTGTTGTCGTGATAATCATTCCGAAGTTATACTTGATACACAAGTAGATGAATGTGGTTCCGGATATCTAAAACCTATTGCTTGTACAAACCTATTGCTTGTACAAACCTAAATAGAGAACCACATCCCTGTATATCTCGTGTAAAACGCAGAGACTCGGGATATTTGCATTCTTATCATTCCATTTTACTCCATCTTAGGGAAAAACCAGCCATTTATTCCACATGCGAAATAGATTTATATTTGGAAGTACTACCTGATGTAGAGTCTGAATCAACGGAAGATGCAGCCCTTCAAAACATAGACATTTTATAAATTAACATTCATACAAGCTAAAATTAAAACCTATAGAGTTTACTGTAGCAAATTAAGTTTAAAATGAGATGTGTAACGTAGTCAGCTCAACTAAAGCAATTAAATTCTGCTGTACAAAGATGCACCTACTGTGTTTGATTACGGCAAGAAACTGAAAAACGATAATTAGCATTATGTAATGAAAAGATGTCGAGAATCCGCATTCTATTTCATTTTAACTGCATAAGAACTGTCGAATTTGATCTGAGAAATATCAAGATTGAAATGAGCATGAAAACTGTCCATAGCGATTGACATTTTCCTAAAGGATGAAAGTCACCATTCGTTGGTGGACTTATGTCAGAATTGACGACAAATATCTTCCACATAGAATGGAAATGGGGAATGTGTCAAAGTTGACATTTCTCCCTTTTAATTTCGCATTTCCCATTTCTAGCATGGCATTTCTTAGTTCTAAATTGACATTAACAGTGCTAACAGATTAAAGTCGATCTGTGAAATGTGAAGGGTATATTCCTTATAGGACATTTCCAGTGGCGGATCCGGGAGATGTATGGTGCTTATGCCTCCCCCCCCCCCCCCCCCCTTTACATATTCCCTCTCCTTTTTATCTATATTTTTTTTTATTTTTTTTCCCCGATATATACATTCCTATCCTCAGCCTTGGCTCAAACCATCACGAACAGAAAGCTAAGCTACGAAGTGCCACAAGTTTGTTATGCGTCTTTATTACAAAATCACTGACACCAGACATTACTGTTGGATCTTGAAATGACTAACTTCAGAAAAAAATTAGAATTATTTGTAGTTTATCTGTACAGGGCTAATATTAGACTATAACTGCTAACAATTTCTACATAAAGTTCTTTATCTTTGTTCAGAAGGTAACACAGATAACAAAACAGTGAATCCACTCCATGACCTTCTTCATCTGCATGATATATTTATATGTTATACATACACAAAGATAAACAAAACAAAATGCTATTACGCTACATTTGTACAAGATTACACATATATATGTTACAGTAAATAGGTGAAATTAGGAATTACACGTAATTACTAAACATTTCAATAAATACCTGTTATTACTGATCAATTAAGTAATTACATGTATTTACTAGTTGTTTCAGTGATTACTGGTATTTACTGATTTTTTTTGTCATTTTTACAGCTATATTTACTAACTTCATATTTAAAAAAAAAAATTAAAGACATAATTCAAGATATCAAATAAGAAAGTAAAGGGGTAGAGATTTTTAGGGCTTACTTAAGGATTTAGGATTATAAGGCACATTAAAAGTGCATACACTTTAGTGTTTGTGAATTGAAACTTGAAAATGGTTGTTTTATAAGTTTTGAAACTCCCTAAAAATCATTTTCAGCATACAAGACAATGATATCAATCCAAAATTGAGAAATACATTTTTAAGAAGTTTATAGCCAATTTAGCCAGCTCTTTATTAGCTCACCTGGCCCGAAGGGCCAAGTGAGCTTTTCCCATCACTTTGCGTCCGTCGTCCGTTGTCGTCGTTAACTTTTACAAAAATCTTCTCCTCTGAAACTACTGGGCCAAATTAAACCAAACTTGGCCACTATCATCATTGGGGTATCTAGTTTAACCAACCAAGATGGCCGCCATGGCTAAAATAGAACATAGGGGTAAAATGCAGTTTTTGGCTTATAACTCAAAAACCAAAGCATTTAGAGCAAATCTGACTGGGATAAAATTGTTTATCAGGTCAAGATCTATCTGCCCTGAAATTTTCATATGAATCGGACAACCCGTTGTTGGGTTGCTGCCCCTGAATTGGTAATTTTAAGGAAATTTTGCTGTTTTTGGTTATTATCTTGAATATTATTATATATAGAGATAAACTGTAAACAGCAATAATGTTCAGCAAAGTAAGATTTACAAACAAGTCAAGTGACCGAAATGGTCAGTTGACCCCTTTAAGAGTTATTGCCCTTTTTAGTCCATTTTTAACCATTTTTCGTAAATCTTAGTAATCTTTTACAAAAATCTTCTCCTCTGAAACTTTTGGGCCAAATTAATCCAAACTTGGTCACAATCATCATTGGGGTATCTTGTTTTAAAAATGTGTCCGGTGACCCGTCCAACAAACCAAGATGGCCGCCACGGCTAAAAATAGAACATAGGGGTAAATTGAAGATTTTGGCTTATAACTCTGAAACCACGGCATTTAGAGCAAATCTGACAGGAGTAATATTGTTTATCAAGTGAAGATCTATCTGCCCTGAAATTTTCAGATGAATCGGACAACCCGTTATTGGGTTGCTGCCCCTGAATTGGTAATTTTAAAGAAATTTTGCTGTTTTTGGTTATTATCTTGAATATTATTATAGATAGAGATAAACTGTAAACAGCAATAATGTACAACAAAGTAAGATTTACAAATAAGTCAACTTGACCGAAATGGTCAGTTGATCCCTTTAGGAGTAATTGCCCTTTATAGTCAATTTTTAAACATTTTTCGTAAATCTTAGTAATCTTTTACAAAACTCTTCACCCCTGAAACTACTGGTCCAAATTAATCCAAACTTGGCCACAATCATCTTTGGGGTATCTTGTTTAAAAAATGTGTCCGGTGACCCGTCCAACAAACCAAGATGGCCGCCATGGCTAAAAATAGAACATAGGGGTAAAATGCAGTTTTTGGCTTATAACTCAAAAACCAAAGCATTTAGTGCAAATCGGTGAAATTGTTTATCAGATTAAGATCTATTTGCCCTGAAATTTTCAGATGAATCGGACAACCCGTTATTGGGTTGCTGCCCCTGAATTGGTAATTTTAAAGAAATTTTGCTGTTTTTGGTTATTATCTTGAATATTATTATAGATAGAGATAAACTGTAAACAGCAATAATGTACAACAAAGTAAGATTTACAAATAAGTCAACTTGACCAAAATGGTCAGTTGATCCCTTTAGGAGTAATTGCCCTTTATAGTCAATTTTTAAACATTTTTCGTAAATCTTAGTAATCTTTTACAAAACTCTTCTCCCCTGCAACTACTGGTCCAAATTAATCCAAACTTGGCCACAATCATCTTTGGGTATCTTGTTTAAAAAATGTGTCCGGTGACCCGTCCAACAAACCAAGATGGCCGCCATGGCTAAAAATAGAACATAGGGGTAAAATGCAGTTTTTGGCTTATAACTCAAAAACCAAAGCGTTTAGTGCAAATCGGTGAAATTGTTTATCAGATTAAGATCTATCTGCCCTGACATTTTCAGATGAATCGGACAACCTGTTGTTGGGTTGCTGCCCCTGAATTGGTAATTTTAAGGAATTTTGCCGTTTTCTGTTATTATCTTGAATATTATTTCAGATACAGATAAACTATAAGCAGCAATAAAGTACAGCAAAATAAGACCTAAAAATAAGTCAACATGACCAAAATGGTCAATTGACCCCCTAAGGAGTTAATGTCCTTTATAGTCAATTTTTAACAATTTTCATAAAATTTGTAAATTTTTACTAACATTTTTTACTGAAACTACTGGGCCAAGTTCATTATAGATAGAGATAATTGTAAGCAGCAAGAATGTTCAGTAAAGTAAGATGTACAAACACATCATCATCACCAAAACACAATTTTGTCATGAATCCATCTTCTTCCTTTGTTTAAAAAGTAAAATCACAAAAATACTGAACTTAGAGGAAAATCAATTCGGAAAGTCCATAATCACATGGCAAAATCAAATAACAAAACGCATCAAAAACGAATGGACAAGAACTGTCATATAATAATATTCACATAGACCAAGGTGAGCGACACAGGCTCTTTAGAACCTCTAGTTAAGATATACATTAGATTATGTCAAATTTGGTTAAATTATTTTAATTCTTAAAATCTCATAATTTTGTTAAATTCAAATCTCCATCAGGCACACTTTGCATTTCAACTTTGCCAATGACATGAGTTAAATTTCTTTTACAAAATAGGTTTAACTATGACTTCTTTTGTCAGACATTTGTGATGAAGATGACATTCTTCACAAGCAAATTTATACAAATTGATGGCGTTAGGAGTCACATGTTCATATTTCCGTGTTTCTGTGTGTCCCTTTTTTTCAAGACCTCCAAACTGAAGTTTATATACCTGCAACAAAATTTTATTATCGTTTCTACCTGTATTATAAGAATGATCATTTTGTGGATTGAATAAGTCAATTAAATGGTCTATCCCTTTTCTTTGACTTTCAATATTGGCATTCTTTTCCTTTTCGTCGAGCCTGTTACTTTTGTCGCAAAGGCGAGACATAGCTAACCAACCTTAATTCCGCCGCCAGCGACGTCCACAAATATTCACTCTGTGGCTCAAGTTTTCTAAAAATTTTATAACTTTCTTAAATTATCCTGGATTTCTACTGTCTCGAGTGGATAAATATCGTATTACACTCGATGCAGTTGTAGAATCTATATTTATCATGTGTTTGTGATCAAAAGATCAATTTCAAAAAGTAAATTTGGTAAAAATAAAATCAAGTTTTTCCGTATTTTACTTATAAATAGACTTAGTTTTTATGACGGATAACAATTACATTAACACTGTGGTTGAAGCTTTTTAAATTTTAATAACCTTCTCAAAATATCCTGGATTTCTACCGAACATGGAGAGAAGCTTGTTTATGATCATAAGATAATATCCAGAAGTAAAGTTTGTAAAAAAAAATCCTTTTTTCGTATAACTTATAAAAAACGGACTAGTTTTTTTTTTCTTCAGTTACTTACGTAACATACACTCTGCAGATAAAGTTTTTAAAACATTTATTGGATTTCATAAACCATCCCGAATTTTTACCAAATTTGGACAGCTTCTTACAGAACTAGCCAAAAGATAGTATCTAGAGGAAAATTTAAAAAAAAATCCTGTTCTTGTTGACCCTGCGACTCACAACAAAAGAAGGCGAGACACGGGGTTCTGTGAAACCCTTACAATTTTGATAGCTGAGTACATCGGTTACCCATCTCCAGCTAGGGGTTGAATTGAAGGTCAAATGAATATGTATTCAATGAGGTCCAATAATTAACTTCCAAGTGCACAACTCATCAACCGTGTTTCTCAGCTTATTTAACAAAATAGAAACTGATAGGCTGCTGAAAGTGAAATATAATTTTACTATACCATTTTCATTTATGATTTAACAACAACAAAAATCATATATTTTTTTTTAAATCTCGAAGCTAATGCACCTATAGCAAAAAGGTACATTTTAGGCTGATCACTTTTTAAAAGTACTCACTGATTTTCTAGTATTACCAAAACTTTTGATCAGTTGACCATATTACAACATTGTTTTAACAGTTAGTAAATAGGTGTAAAAATTCATTTTAAAATTAGTAATGACTGGTAATTACTGGGCCGTTTTAGGAATTACTTGTATTTACTAAGTGCATCGGGAATTACATGTAATGCCTAAATTTTAGTAATTACATGTAATTCCTAATTTCACCTATTTACTGTAACATATAAAAAAGAAGATGTGGTATGATTGCCAATGAGACAACTATCCACAAAAGACCAAAATGACACAGACATTAACAACTATAGGTCACCATATATAGTACCGATAGCCAAATACCACTGACATGTAAAAATATGACTACAGTAATAAAGACTTAGTAACTGTTATAGTATTTTAACAACAAAAAAATCTATTTTTATAAAGAGATAAGATTAACAGTTTGCTTTAAAGATATTTACACTTTGACTTTCTTTCAAATTTAAAGGCAAAAAATTCCACAAGGTTCCAGACTACCTAAAAGTTCTTTCACCATAATTAGCTCCACATCGTTGTACATTATTTTGGGTAGATTATCTTAATGCATATTTCTGCTTTTTCACAAAATATTTAAAAAAAAACCAATTTTTTAATGTTTTATTAAATTTTCAAAAATTTGATCTAACACAATGTATTAAGGCCAAAAACTGTTATACTGTAACCAAATGGTTTGTCATCATTATTTTGAAGAAACATTTATCTTTCTATATACAACTTACAAATGATGCAGTGTCAACAAAATTAACCGTTTGTCAGAGCCATCATACAATGATAACCGTTTGTCAATAACAAAATAATCGTTTGGGCAGAGCCATCATACAATGAAAACCACTTGTCAATAAAATTAACCGTTTACCAGAGCCATCATACAATGATTACCGCTTGTCAATAAAATTAACCGTTTGCCAGAGCCATCATTCACCGATAACCGTTTGTCAATAAAATTATCCGTTTGCCAGAGCCATCATACAATGATAACCGCTTGTCAATCAAATTAACCGTTTGCAAAAGCCATCATACAACAATAACCGCTTGTCAATGAAATCAAGCGTCTGCAAGAGCCACCATACAATGATAACCGCTTGTCAATTGTTAATGAAATTCAAGCGTCTGCAAGAGCCACCATACAATGATAACCGCTTGTCAATAAAATTAACCGTTTGCAAGAGCCATCATACAATGATAACCGCTTGTCAATAAAAATCAAACGTATGCAAGAGCCAGCATACAATGATAACCGTTTGCCAGAGCCACCATACAATGATAACCGCTTGTCAATAAAATTAACCGTTTGCAAGAGCCATCATACAATAATAACCACTTGTCAATAACATTAACCATTTTCCAGAGCCATCATACAATGATAACCGCTTGTCAATAAAATTACCAATTTGCCAGAGTCATTATACAATGATAACCGTTGTCAATAAAATTTACCGTTTGCCAGAGCCATCATTCAACGATAACCGTTTGTCAATAAAATAAACCGTTTGTAAGAGTCACCATACAATGATATCCGCTTGTCAATAAATTTAACCGTTTGCAAGAGCCATCATACAATGATTACCGCTTGTCAATAAAATTAACCGTTTACCAGAGCCATCATTCAATGATAACCGCTTGTCAATAACATTAACCGTTTGCCAGAGCCATCATTCAACGATAACCGTTTGTCAATAAAATTAACTGTTTGCCAGAGATATCATACAATGATAACCGCTTGTCAATAAAAAATTAACCGTATGCAGGAGCCATCATACAATGATAACCGCTTGTCAATAAAATTAACCGTTTGCAAGAGCCACCATACAATGGTAACCGCTTGTCAATAAAATTAACCGTATGCAAGAGCCATCATACAATAATAACCGCTTGTCAATAAAATTAACAATTTGTCAGAGCCATCATACAATGATAACCGCTTGTCGATAAAATTAACTATTTGCCAGAGCCATCATACAATAATAAACGCATGTCAATAAAATCAACCGTTTGCCAGAGCCATCATTCAACGATAACCGTTTGTCAATAAAATTAGCCGTTTGTAAGAGTCAGCATACAATGATAAACGCTTGTCAATAAAATTAACCGTTTGCAAGAGCCATCATATTATGATTACCGCTTGTCAATCAAATCAACCGTTTGATAGAGCCACCATACAATGATAACCGTTTGTCAATCAAATTAACCATTTGCAAGAGCCACCATACAATGATAACCCCTTGTCAATAAAATTAATCGTTTGCAAGAGCCATCATACAATGATAACCGTTTGTCAATAAAATTAACCGTTTGCCAGAACCATCATACAATGATGACCGCTTGTCAATAACATTTACCGTTTACCAGAGCCATCATACAATGATATCCCTTGTCAATAAAATTAACAATTTGCCAGAGCCATCATACAATGATAACCGCTTGTCGATAAAATTAAAACTATTTGCCAGAGCCATCATACAATAATAAACGCATGTCAATAAAATCAACCGTTTGCCAGAGCCATCATTCAACGATAACCGTTTGTCAATAAATTAGCCGTTTGTAAGAGTCAGCATACAATGATAAACGCTTGTCAATAAAATTAACCGTTTGCAAGAGCCATCATATTATGATTACCGCTTGTCAATCAAATCAACCGTTTGATAGAGCCACCATACAATGATAACCGTTTGTCAATCAAATTAACCATTTGCAAGAGCCACCATACAATGATAACCCCTTGTCAATAAAATTAACCGTTTGCAAGAGCCATCATACAATGATAACCGTTTGTCAATAAAATTAACCGTTTGCCAGAACCATCATACAATGATGACCGCTTGTCAATAAAATTTACCGTTTACCAGAGCCATCATACAATGATATCCTTGTCAATAAAATTAACCACTTGCCAGAGCCATCATACAATGATAACAGCTTGTTAATAAAAGTAACCATTTGCCAGAGCCATCATACAATGATAACAGCTTGTCAATAAAATTTACTGTTTGCCAGAGCCATCAAACAATGATAACCGTTTGTCAATCAAATTAACCATTTGCAAGAGCCACCATACAATGATAACCCCTTGTCAATAAAATTAACCGTTTGCAAGAGCCATCATACAATGATAACCGTTTGTCAATAAAATTAACCGTTTGCCAGAACCATCATACAATGATGACCGCTTGTCGATAAAATTTACCGTTTACCAGAGCCATCATACAATGATATCCCTTGTCAATAAAATTAACCACTTGCCAGAGCCATCATACAATGATAACAGCTTGTTAATAAAAGTAACCATTTGCCAGAGCCATCATACAATGATAACAGCTTGTCAATAAAATTTACTGTTTGCCAGAGCCATCAAACAATGATAACCGCTTGTCAATAAACATAAAGGGAAGGAAATGTTTGAGAAGTAAAAATCTGACTATTGTGTCGTTGAAAAAAAATTATTTTTTAAATCAGTCCTGAAAATAAAATGCAAACATTTAGTTCATGTGCTAACATGCAGCATGTATAATCAAGGACATCCTCCGGTTTATCTACAGGGTAGCTGCGGAACCGTAGCTCTTGGGTCCTTATGTTATTTTTTGACTATTTGCGGATGGTCCACAAATAGTCAAAACATAACAAAAGGACCTAAGAGCTATGGTTCCGCGGCTATCTACAGGGTACAGTGCTAGGTCTTATACTTTTCCTTATTAACATAAATGATCTTGAATCATCGATCTAGATTTTTTTAAAGATAAGTGTCAAGGTCAAGACATTTAAAAAAAAATCAATGAACCACTCATTAGTGAATTTTGAAAGAACGACGAAATGTAAATGCAGATATCCCTTAAATCTGTTTTTTAATTCTAAAAATTAATACCCGATTCAAATCATTACAACCTTTAATAAATAACTAAAACATCCTTTATAAAACTATAATTTGCTTATTATTTGAGATAAAATCTAAAGAGCCACTGAATAACACTAAAACAATGTTCTGAAATCTAGCCAATGCATCGACCATTTAAAGGACTACCATTTGATATTCTGGGGAGGAGGATTTTATCATCTTTCACATTTATTTACATATGTTGCTACGCATGCTTTTGTTTCAAGCATTTTATGTTGCATGATCTTTATTTTCATCCTAAATGGGCTCAGTTCTTACTCAACAGATAAGTTATTTATTTTTCAAATCCTCCTGCCGCTCCAGAACATTAAATGGTCGCTCCCTGTCTGATATCTATAAACGTTTTTCACAGATGTAACCGCCTCTCTTTGAGTAACATTCCCCATCATTCCACTTAAATGATTTTGAATACATCATTATGCATTGCTCGCCGTTCAAACTTGGGTTACCAGGGGACCAGTTTTGTTAATTCAATTCTGTGAAATCAGAAATCCACATCCAAGTATTTCTTCCAGTTGGATCATTTCCACCTAACCAAATCTGTGTTTTACCTACAATTAAAAGGCTATATATTGTGTATGGTGTGTTGTATAAACAATATGATATTAAACGAAACTAAAGTAAAAAAAAATGTCAATGTATGCCGAAAAAAAAATCAGGGAATAACCAAGGATTCGAGAAAAGACGGGACGGCGTATTTGACCGGTAATGGCAAAACAAACATTTTAAGCATGTGGCGACGCCTTCAACACCCCTCCCCCCCCCCCCCCCCCCCCGAATCAGTCGTTTTGATTGAACATGCGTTGGAGACACCTGAACCCACACATCAATGACATCTATCAAAATGGCCAAAAAAAATTGCATTTCTGTTGGTATTATTCGTATTGAGAATATCTGGAATTCTTAAACATTCAACAAATAAATCACAATGTAAGATCAAGACGTAAGCAAACAGGCCTAGTAAAAAGAGAGGTAAAAGATACCAAAGGGACATTCAAACACACTATTCCCAAACAAACTGACAATGTAGAAAAAGAACAACAGATAAACTATACAACAAAATAAACTTAAGACTGAGTAACACTGGTCTTATTGAGGTACTCCGGAAGGGTAAACATATCCGGCTCCACATGTGGCAACCATCGTTTTGCTCATTTTTGTGCAAATCCCTATGATAAGTCTGATTTGGTAGGTCACATTTCGGGAGAATAAGACGGCTTTGTAGTTCAGACAATTGTAACATATCCGTCGTAATCTATGAAACAGATATAATTATAACGGTCAACCAACTCGTGGTGGCGTCCAAAAATCTAACTAAGGCATGATTTCACCCTCACCACTTAAAACTCTTTGATTGATAGCTTCCTTGTGAGCATTTACACCCTATAAAGAAAACCATGATAGGAAATACTGGATATAGTGTCAACTACGGGATATATAATCCGTATGCATGCGCTACTGGAATGTTTCTACAAAGAAATCCATGGAAAGTTCACAATTTAGAAAATGAAATCATCACTTATATCGGAATGTAGAGATATGACTTGGTAGAAAAAAACAGGAGGAATATCAAATTAACCTGTAAACAAATCATGCTTACTAAAGATTTCTAAGACCAGATAGATTTATGATTGATTTATTGTTGTTTTCTGTACGTCCGGTGGCAAATATGTTATATGCATTTTCAGAACGACAACAAATTATCAATTGATACAGTAAGTAGGTTGAACATGGACGGTGATGTCCCTTTGACACCAGTTTACGGAGTCTGTATGTCCAAACTTGTTCGCTGTGTACTTGTCTGTGGTGACGTATTACTTATGTTTTGTTAAATCAGGGATTTCGCTTCAACACGTTACTTGAAACTTTTTTCTATATTCGTCCATAGATAAAAAAAAAAAAAGAATGGTTCGGAATTTAGCTGTTTCCATAGAAAACTTGTACATTTAACGTGGAAACACATCTTTTTATGGTGATGTTGTTTATCGAGTCCAAAAATAAGATACGATCCCGGTAAACTTATCGATCATTTACATAAATATTCAAAAAGTTATCTTTGTATCGATCTAATAAGTTCAGCCTTTTTCATCTGATTTTTATATATTTTTTTATGCAAGACTGTTACGCCATTGTCCCAGTGCTGGGTAGGGTTTTAACCACACTATATTCTGTATGTGCCTAACCCAGGTCTCGTGCCTGTAGTTGCGTGGTTGTCGTTGGTTTATGTCTCTCATGTTTGTTTATCGTTAATTGTTTTTCTATACATGAGGGTACCATTTTACGATATGCCCATTTCAACAATTACATTTTTCTTTCTGTTCTAGGCTAAAATATATTTGAAAATCAAATACAATCAATAACTCAATTTTATTAAATAAAACGTCCATATTTCATCCGAATGTGACACCGTTTTTCTGCGAAATCCCTACAATCAAATGCATGCACCACAGCTAGAAGTCGCGGACGGGAGAAGTGTATGTACCGTATTGCACACACGCACAGTTAGAATAGTCGATGAAATATATGAATAGATAAATATGTGGTAAGAATAACATATACGGTACTGATTGTTTTTCTGTACCAGATGCGCATTTCGGCAATCAATGTCTCTTTAGTTATACTCAAGGCCAAACATCATGAAAATTCAAACATAAAGGGTGTGATTGCGATCAGACATATACAGTAGAATATCCATAAACACACGTACACAAAAAGGTATAATTAAGAGAGCTACCATTTGATATTTAAGGTATGAAAAAGTTTGTCCAGAATTTTGTTGGTTGTAATCTGTCCTGCATCTTTTCATTTTTCACTCTATTCGGTCATGTATTAGTTTATCTTGACTTATTTATATATAAATTGTCATTCTGCTTAATTTTTTTGCCAAGTGCTCATTCTGACTATTCCTTTCTTTCAAATTTCATCCTAGCCCCGCCACCCCCTAAAAAATCAAATGTACGTCCCTAAAGACTATAGTGAAGAGGGAGGATAACTTTTATTATCACGGCTCACAACACACTTCTTTGACAAATCATTATTGAATTCCCAAATGAATTGAACGCTTTATTGGCTGCCATGAACGTGTTTGGAAAAGAATCTGTCTAGACATTTTCAGCGAGTACTGACCAGTTGACAATTCGGTTAACATGGAACAAGGGTAAAGAACTTCCTCCAGTAAACACAAGCCTGCCCTGAAAAAAAACAAAACACCATCCACCAGAAGAAGGGAAGCCAAGCGTTATGACCAGTGAGTGTTTGCCAAAAGCTCTGCTGTAACCTCCGCTGAAGTAATACCATCATGTGACACCGCAAGCGTAGACCAGAACCATCAGACAGAAGCCAGAACATCGCTAGAGGGAATCAGAGAGATAACGCCTACCAAATACCAAGATGGACCTGAGGGGGTCCGATAGGTAGATGAAAGCCCGCGACATCTTCTCGGATAGGGTTAGGGTTATCTAACTCACCTGCATTTGTAATTTTGGTGCCTACCCATCGATTTTCTTCTGCGTCGTTTATTTTTACCAAGTTACTTTTCTTTGATTTACACATATCCTTTAAAACAGAATAAGTACTATTTACATTTTTATTTGTTATCCAGGATATGATTAAATATTGTCAACATATTTTTTTTCTTTTTCTTTTTTCATTTAATCTTAATCACGAAAAATCGGGAAAAATATCGATTATAAAGCAGTACTGACCCATATCAACTATTAAATCCACTGTTCGTGAATACTATTGTGAAAATAAAACTTTATTGGCGCCCTGTGGGGAACATTTACAAAACATGACTGACGTTCAGTGGAGAAAGTTACAGAATAAGAAGTGGGATTATTTGGACGATACTTGGTGTTCGGTATTCTTATCTTCGTGTCCCCGTTTTTCGAATTTCTTAAAAGACACTTGACTTGCGAAAGGCTATGAGACATTATACAAAAATATAAAACTTTGTTTATAATAACTTAAGGATGTACTGAGGTGATCTAAGGTAAAATCAAATAAATCAACAACTCAAAATTGATACTTTCAGCTGGGAGAGTATAAGTTAAGGATAAAAATAAGCTTAGAATATTGATAGGTCATGGAACTCCTTTTCGATGTATTCGATTAATATGATATGGCGGGAAAAGACCGACTCGGAATTTTACTTTATATTTGCATCAATTGGTATTTTTGGGGTCTCAAATCAAAATTAGAAAATCAAGAATCTGCTTAAACTTTGTCAAATGACCTTTTTATCTTGATATAATACATCTAGAAATTGACTATGAGGGTCGATTGAAAACAAAACTTTACGAGATGATATCAGCTTTCCAATTGTGAACTTTCCATTTCTAAGTAGCAACATTCCAGCAGCACCTGCATACGGTGTATATCTCCCAATTGATACGATATTTCCGTGCTTGCATTTCCTATCATGATTTTTTTGATAGCGGGTTGTTCCTCACAAGGAAGCTATTAAACCAAGAGTTCCAAATTGTGAAGTTGAAATCATCAATCATCTGGAAAATTGGTGCTACTCATAAAATTTTATTGTGAAATTTAAGTCAAATATTATTTTATTCATTTCTGATTTTCAGCCTTGCAGGAACGTCCAATGTTGTTCAAGCTTTTTGGAAAACAAAAAATTATTTCCCTACCTTCCGACCTACTTGGCTTGGCAGGGTCGGGATTAGGGAAACAAACAATATATTAATTTAGGCCTTTATGCTCTAACGTTCAAGCACTCGTTTCTTTTTTCATCATTCCGAAATATGTCTATGCTAGTTCTGTAGCTGATTTTGATGATAATCTGACATTTATATTTGCAACAGTAAAACAGATAATTTGGGGTATCCATCAATGGCACCTCATCACAGAACATGTGCAGCAAATAAACAGAAAAAAAAAGGGAATTTACAGACTTAGTTCGTGGTTTGGTGCGGGTGAATGATATATACATGTTTACGGTTCTTAGATAAAATTTCATGAAATTGTTCGTGATCATTTTTTCAGTATGTCTGTTCCTTATTATAAATTGCTAGAAATAATGTAGTTTAATAGAATGTCTGCATTAAGCTAGAGCATGGGATTCTGCTACGAACAATTTTCATTGAAGTTCTAGTCGGTTTGTTCTTTACTTTTGTGGCTTTACTTGAAATAATATGTGATATACAGCAGTATTAAACTGCATACTATATCATTTCTATAATCTGCATAAATACGACATACCAATATCGTTTAATAGTTTTGTCTGAAAGTGTTGTTATCTATAATATCGTTATTTTAGAGTTAAATCGCAATCGTTATACAATGACGATTCAATTCAGCTATAGTAAACACTCTGACATCATACTCGGGTTTCTTTTGAATTTTGAATTTTAGTTTCTCGTGTATATTTCGGACTTTAGTATGACGTCCATTGTTACTGAACTAGTATACATTTTTGCTTAGGGGTGCGGGAGTTTCTAGCTACATTGAAGACCCCGTGGTGGGCTTCGGCTGTTGTCTGCTCTTTGGTCGGGTTGTTGTCTCATTGACACATTTCCCATTTCCATTCCAAGTTGTATCTGGATTGTCTTACCTTTTAAAAGTCTAACGTCTGCTTGTAAACCATTTAGTTTACTTTTAATTTCAGTATTCTCTAGTTGAATCTTATCGACTTTTGTGTCAAGTTTTTCTACTTTGTTAAGGAAGTACCATAGTAATTGGTTATCACTTCTTTTCAATTGACTACTTCTTTGTTTCGCAGACATAGCAAAGACAGCATACAAAACCTCCAGAAGTATTATTACAAGTTTGGTAAAAATCCAGGATAGTTTATGAATCTAATAATTGTTTTAATAACTAGCTGCAGACTGTATGCAATGTTAACTCGAAGAAAAACTAAGTCCATTTATAGGTTAAATACGAAACAAACGGGTACAACATTTTAACCAAATTTCCTTCAAGATACTAGCTTTTGATCATAAACAAGCTTTTGTCCAAGTTTTGTAGAAATCCTGGATAGTTTTATAAAGTTATTAAAATTTCAAAAACTTTAACCACAGAGTATATGTAACGTTTCATGGCAGAAAAACTAAGTCCATTCATAAAGAAAAAATGGAAAAACATGATTTCTGTATACTATCTTATGGTCATAAACAAGCTTCTGTCCATTTTGGTAGAAATCCAGGATAGTTTAAGAAAGTTATTAAAATATTAAAAACACTATTCACAGAGTGAATGTAATGTTAACTGACAAAAAAACTAAGTCCATTTATAAGTAAAATACGGACAAAATGGATTTTTTTTTTTACAAAATTTACTTCTGGATACTATCTTTTGATCATAAGCAAGCTTCTGCCTAAGTTTGGTACAAATCCAGGATAGCTTAAGAAAGTTATTAAAATTTCAAAAACTTTAACCACAGAGTGAATATTTGTGGACGACGACGCCGACGTAATGTAGGATCGCTATGTCTCGCTTTTTCGACAAAAGTCGAAGGCTCTACAAAAAAAAGATGTGTTATGATAATGAATGAGACAACGCTTCACAAGAGACTAAATGACACATAAATTAACAACTAGAGGTCACCGTACGGCCTTCAACAATGAGTAAAGCCAATACCGCATAGTAAGCTATATAAGGCCCCGAACTGACAAATGTAAAACAATTCAAACGAGAAAACTAACAAAAAACTGAGAACAAAAAACAAGTATGTAACACAGTAACAAATGACAACCACTGAATTACAGGCTCCTGACTTGGGACTGACACATAAACATACAGAATGTGACGGGGGGAAACATGTCACACGTTAGCGAGATCCCAACCGTCCCCCTAACCTGAGACAGTGGTGTAACAGTACAACATGAAAACGAGCTATGAAAATCAGTTGAAAAAGGCTTAACTCATCAGATGGATACAAATAGAAATACATCAAACAAAAACACAGAGCGAACGTGGCCGGGTACTTGTACATCCCAACCACTTAACTACGTATAAGTACAGCACTAAGAGTACCGGAGTAACACAGAGCGAACGTGGCCGGGTAGTTGTACATCCCAACCACTTAACTACGTATAAGTACAGCACTGAGACTACCCGGAGTAACACAGAGCGAACGTGGCCGGGTAGTTGTACATCCCAACAACTTAACTACATATAAGTACAGCTCTGAGAGTACCCGGAGTAACACAGAGCGAACGTGGACGGGTACTTGTACATCCCAACCACTTAACTACATATAAGTACAGCTCTGAGAGTACCCGGAGTAACACAGAGCGAACGTGGCCGGGTAGTTGTACATCCCAACAACTTAACTACATATAAGTACAGGCTCTGAGATTACCCGGAGTAACACAGAGCGAACGTGGCCGGGTAGTTGTACATCCCAACCACTTAACTACGTGTAAGTACAGCACTGAGAGTACCCGGAGTAACACAGAGCGAACGTGGCCGGGTAGTTGTACATCCCAACAACTTAACTACATATAAGTACAGGCTCTGAGATTACCCGGAGTAACACAGAGCGAACGTGGCCGGGTAGTTGTACATCCCAACCACTTAACTACGTATAAGTACAGCACTGAGAGTACCCGGAGTAACACAGAGCGAACGTGGCCGGGTAGTTGTACATCCCAACAACTGAACTACATATAAGTTCAGCTCTGAGAGTACCCGGAGTAACACAGAGCGAACGTGGACGGGTACTTGTACATCCCAACCACTTAACTACATATAAGTACAGCTCTGAGAGTACTCAGAGTAGCACAGAGCGAATGTGGACGGGTACTTGTACATCCCAACCACTTAACTACATATAAGTACAGGCTCTGAGATTACCCGGAGTAACACAGAGCGAACGTGGACGGGTACTTGTACATCCCAACCACTTAACTACATATAAGTACAGGCTCTGAGATTACCCGGAGTAACACAGAGCGAACGTGGACGGGTACTTGTACATCCCAACCACTTAACTACATATAAGTACAGCTCTGAGAGTACCCGGAGTAACACAGAGCGAACGTGACCGGGTACTTGTACATCCCAACCACTTAACTACATATAAGTACAGCTCTGAGAGTACCCGGAGTAACACAGAGCGAACGTGGACGGGTACTTGTACATCCCAACCACTTAAAGACATATAAGTACAGCTCTGAGAGTACCCGGAGTAACACAGAGCGAATGTGGCCGGGTACTTGTACATCCAACCACTTAACTACATATAAGTACAGGCTCTGAGATTACCCGGAGTAACACAGAGCGAACGTGGCCGGGTAGTTGTACATCCCAACCACTTAACTACGTATAAGTACAGCACTGAGACTACCCGGAGTAACACAGAGCGAACGTGGCCGGGTAGTTGTACATCCCAACAACTTAACTACATATAAGTACAGCTCTGAGAGTACCCGGAGTAACACAGAGCGAACGTGGACGGGTACTTGTACATCCCAACCACTTAACTACATATAAGTACAGCTCTGAGAGTACCCGGAGTAACACAGAGCGAACGTGGCCGGGTAGTTGTACATCCCAACAACTTAACTACATATAAGTACAGGCTCTGAGATTACCCGGAGTAACACAGAGCGAACGTGGCCGGGTAGTTGTACATCCCAACCACTTAACTACGTGTAAGTACAGCACTGAGAGTACCCGGAGTAACACAGAGCGAACGTGGCCGGGTAGTTGTACATCCCAACAACTTAACTACATATAAGTACAGGCTCTGAGATTACCCGGAGTAACACAGAGCGAACGTGGCCGGGTAGTTGTACATCCCAACCACTTAACTACGTATAAGTACAGCACTGAGAGTACCCGGAGTAACACAGAGCGAACGTGGCCGGGTAGTTGTACATCCCAACAACTGAACTACATATAAGTTCAGCTCTGAGAGTACCCGGAGTAACACAGAGCGAACGTGGACGGGTACTTGTACATCCCAACCACTTAACTACATATAAGTACAGCTCTGAGAGTACTCAGAGTAGCACAGAGCGAATGTGGACGGGTACTTGTACATCCCAACCACTTAACTACATATAAGTACAGGCTCTGAGATTACCCGGAGTAACACAGAGCGAACGTGGACGGGTACTTGTACATCCCAACCACTTAACTACATATAAGTACAGGCTCTGAGATTACCCGGAGTAACACAGAGCGAACGTGGACGGGTACTTGTACATCCCAACCACTTAACTACATATAAGTACAGCTCTGAGAGTACCCGGAGTAACACAGAGCGAACGTGACCGGGTACTTGTACATCCCAACCACTTAACTACATATAAGTACAGCTCTGAGAGTACCCGGAGTAACACAGAGCGAACGTGGACGGGTACTTGTACATCCCAACCACTTAAAGACATATAAGTACAGCTCTGAGAGTACCCGGAGTAACACAGAGCGAATGTGGCCGGGTACTTGTACATCCCAACCACTTAACTACATATAAGTACAGGCTCTGAGATTACCCGGAGTAACACAGAGCGAACGTGGACGGGTACTTGTACATCCCAACCACTTAACTACATATAAGTACAGCTCTGAGAGTAACCGGAGTAACACAGAGCGAACGTGGACGGGTACTTGTACATCCCAACCACTTAACTACATATAAGTACAGCTCTGAGAGTACCCGGAGTAACACAGAGCGAACGTGGACGGGTACTTGTACATCCCAACCACTTAAAGACATATAAGTACAGCTCTGAGAGTACCCGGAGTAACACAGAGCGAATGTGGCCGGGTACTTGTACATCCCAACCACTTAACTACATATAAGTACAGCTCTGAGACTACCCGGAGTAACACAGAGCGAACGTGGCCGGGTACTTGTACATCCCAACCACTTAACTACATATAAGTACAGCTCTGAGAGTACCCGGAGTAACACAGAGCGAACGTGGCCGAGTACTTGTACATCCCAACCACTTAACTACATATAAGTACAGCTCTGAGAGTACCCGGAGTAACACAGAGCGAACGTGGCCGGGTACTTGTACATCCCAACCACTTAACTACATATAAGTACAGCTCTGAGAGTACCCGGAGTAACACAGAGCGAACGTGGCCGTGTACTTGTACATCCCAACCACTTAAAGACATATAAGTACAACTCTGAGACTACCCGGAGTAACACAGAGCGAACGTGGCCGGGTACTTGTACATCCCAACAACTTAACTACATATAAGTACAGCTCTGAGAGTACCCGGAGTAACACAGAGCGAACGTGGCCGGGTACTTGTACATCCCAACCACTTAACTACATATAAGTACAGCTCTGAGAGTACCCGGAGTAACTGCATGGCATATATAGCTAGTTCAAAGTCAATAACAACTAACAAGAAAAATCATTCATTAAAAACCTAGAATCAAAAGTGTGTTCTGCTACCTAGAGTCGTTTATTAAGATGAACCTATAGGTGCATGTTTTTTGTTTTGCTCTCAATATTCAGCTGTCGATGAGTACATTTTGTTCTATACTATATTTTTTACCCATATATTTTATACAAAAAAAATCTATTCCTACATCTTTTCCACATCATTTATGTTTATATATATTTCCCAAGTGAGTGTTTCTCGAGAACACCTTCATGATGTTGACAAGAATTTAATGTAATATCATAAATTATATATATACTAGCAGAGACATCTCTGATACTAGTATTGAAAAAGACGCCAGGTGTGTCAAATTTCGCTATAACTGACATATTAATTTGAACTTATTATTTCGCGTCAGTTTCGTGAATTACAATTGTGTCCCCTAGACTTTGTTTCTGAGGTGAATTATGTCAATAAGCATTATTTTACTAAATTTTAAAAGTCCATCTGAATAATTTTGAGTCGAAAGCTAGAAAAAGTTGTCTTGAATTTACCGTTTACAAAAAAAGTACTCTAATTCTCAAAGTTTGCACAAATTGAAAAATGAAAAATAAATAGAACCTCTCTTTTACTTTTTAAGTTTTTTTACGTTCAAAAGATATCATTAATTTAAAGAATTTAGAACTTTAAAAAGCGCGCGCTTTATTGGCTATGGGTTAACTCCCTTTTATTCGTTAGTTGCTTATCAAATTTCTATTCGTTTTACAAAGAAAAAAATATGCACTTTCTCGTTTCTTTAATTCTAGCTAAATTTCAATAAAGTTTCCACAAAATAAACCAGTTACCTTTTACGGATATACGTTTCTACGGGTAAAAGTTCAACAACCGCGAGGTCAAAGTTCAATGAACTCTGGTTGTCAAAATCACCTGTATTCGTTTGACTTTGTTCGTTTATTTGTCGAAAAGATTTTTTGTTATAGGATGTAAAAATATCTACAAAGTTAATTTTTCTACAAGATAGTCGTTATTTTTAAGTATCAAGTTATATTTCTCAATGTTTACGGAAAAGTGTTCACGTGACCTCCGGACGAAGTAAACACAACAGATGTCTCGGACGAAACACGTCAAAAACCCTCGAAATATCGAAAATTTAGACGAATTTAAGACCCGTTTTCATGCAGATAAGGAAATGAAGGATAAAGCTATGAGATGATAAAAGTTTTTTGGTGATAAGGCGGACAATGAAGCCTGAGACAGGTTTGTAACTCAACCCGGGGAGGGTCGTCATTTCCTGCATAACAAATGGGTCCGTACAAAACAGCTGTTTTTACAGCAATTAAAACCAATCAACCGGAAAAAGGTGTTTGTTCTGTTTAAGCTATCTTTTTTGAAAAAGAGAACACTATGGTTTCAAAATATAATCATATTAAAAACAACAGAACACATATATTTTCACAAGACCCTGTTTTTCTGTGATTTGAAAAAATGTGACTCAAAAGTGTTCATGAGTCAGTTAACGACATGACAACTCAACTTATATTGTACTATAATTAGAACTCTTTGTTTTCATCATCATTTCATGACTGTATCCTGATTGTTATTTTATAATAAACAATGTTATTGAAAAAAAAACCAGGTGAGAACAAATTTCTAGTTTAGTCTTTAGAGTAAGAAAAGAAAATAAGCTAGATTTTCTTTATGAATGTATTCATGGTGTTGTGGTATCCACTGGGACTTGTTTAAAAAAAAAATAAGCATGATAAGCATACACACTTAAACACAGATTTAAATATTATCCAGTATCCTATTTAACTAATCTGGTTACGAGTGATGCTTTTTGATTGATGAAGTTTTTAGATCTATTTAACGATTTATTTTTGACAAAAGATAAAAAAATATTCTATTTTTGTACCCAGAAACACTTCGGGTGAAATGTGCTTTTCGTCTTACATGAAAGAACAGAATTAGTGGAATTTAGAGGAGAGCCCAAAACTGAAAGAAGTGGTTCCTTGGATCAATTGATGTACATTTATAAGTCTCCAGGACACAGTTGTGTTGCTTCAATCCCAACCTTGATTCGACTTGACCCTTTATGTTTGCATGTTTCTCCATGTCATATAACACAACATGAATCAAATAACAAATGAATAGAATAAGTTTTTTTCAATGATACAGTAATACAATGTAATACAATAGCCAATTTTCATATTACTGACTCTGTATCAATTCAAACTAGAAAACTATTTAGGTGTAATTTATAATAGGATAAGTTTGTTTAGACATTTGTCTGTACGCATCATAGTTGACTGAGCTTGGATTTTGGGTTTTTGTCACATCAACTTTTTGCACTGAAACATTGAAATGTGATATTGTGAGCAGGCATGGTGTCTTGGACATGTTGGATGTCTTATGGACACCCATTCTTGTTTATGTCTGGATCAATGAAACAATGAACAATGTCCACACTGACTGTGCCGGAGGGACACATACATGTACATGACATAATGTCCACACTGACTGTGCCAGAGGGACACATACATGTACATGACATAATGTCCACACTGACTGTGCCGGAGGGACACATACATGTACATGACATAATGTCCACACTGACTGTGCCGGAGGGACACATACATGTACATGACATAATGTCCACACTGACTGTGCCGGAGGGACACATACATGTACATGACATAATGTCCACACTGACTGTGCCAGAGGGACACATACATGTACATGACATAATGTCCACACTGACTGTGCCGGAGGGACACATACATGTACATGACATAATGTCCACACTGACTGTGCCGGAGGGACACATACATGTACATGACATAATGTCCACACTGACTGTGCCGGAGGGACACATACATGTACATGACATAATGTCCACACTGACTGTGCCAGAGGGACACATACATGACATAATGTCCATGTTTTAATTTATGAAAGCTTCTCATCATTACTGTACCTCTTTCAAATAAAAGACAGAAAATAAAATAGTGTAATATTTTTCTTTGATGGCTCCCAAATGTAATGGTCATTAGTGCATGGGAACATGATGTCACGTAGAGCAGTCGTATTTTCTGGCACACAAAATGCAACCTTGAAAAATAACTCACATCAAGAGGGTCTAAGGTTATCCATGTAGAGTTTAAAAAGCAGATTTATAAGACAGCCAAAAAGACCCATTGTATATATATTTACATGTGTAGTAGGACAATTATTGTTAAATTTGGGTTGAAAGAAGAATATATATACTTATGTTTTTATTTTTAGCATCAGAAGACATGGAAGACTGTGTTTGTGACCCGATTGATTTGTTTGTTGATACGGGAATGTTGATAACAGAAGGCAGGATACCAGATCTATCTCCTAAGAGGAGAGTTGAAGGTCCACATTGTCCTAGCCTTGATCAGAGTCACAGTTGTGATAGACATAGAGAGCAGGTAAGACTTAGTCAAGTTAATGTTATGTGATTGTGAATTAGGTCTGTAATTTATGCCCCGCCCACTTGATGATGGGGCAATAAGTTTTACCATCCGTACAGCCATGATCCTGAAAAATAGCCAACCTAAACAGTAAACCAAATGTCAACAGGACCAATGATACTTTCAAAAGAACATCACCTGCACAGCTCATAGAGCTGTATTCAGACGATACTCTTTATACATGATATATATTCATAATCAACATTTTATGTTTGTTATGTATTTATAAAATGTCATCTTTCATGCGCTCCTTCGAAATGAAATGAGATGAAATATTTTAATCAATAAGCCATGTGTTGACTCCCTGACAAATGTACACTACAAGGTACTTCATGTACATGGTGCTGTTTAAGCCTAATCTGAATGTTCTTACACAGGGCTTTCCATTGAAATTGAAGTAGAAGGCTCAATTAAAATTATAGGTGGCTATAACATGCGTTCGGCGAAGCCGGACGCCCACCAAGCTGTAGGCTTCGTGCCTAACGGCAGGGGGTTTAGGGGCCGCTTAAGGCCCCCAGAAGCTCTGGCATAAATAGAGCAAAATCCTGCATTCTCGCAATCTCCTGGCACCTAATTTAATCTTTCAAATGACCATTTTTTTATGTATGAAATTAAAGAAAGAAAAAAAAAAAAAAAACTCAAAGAAATTTCATTTTTTTTTATGTGTTTTTTATTTTCATTACCTTATGCTTAAAATTCATTTACTTTTAAAGGAGTTTTATTTAAATAATCATCCGGTTTGTTAGAAATCTTGATCGATTTATTTTGCATAACTACGTGCATTTGTAAACAAATGACCCCCCTTTTCTCTCTAAAGACTGTTACGCGTATTTAAATCATACAATTATTTCTCAAGCATTGACAGAAAATTGATATATCCTCTGATTTTCCTTTTTTTTGTAAACTGTTCAATAAGTCGGGTACATAAATCATTTGGAAATGTTATTTAAATTTATTTGACGTCGAGTCGACAATATTCTACTTTCGTTTTTGACCTTGATTCTCTGAACACCACGTGGGCTTTGAAAAATGAACTTCAAAAGATACTGTTTTCCAGATTCTGAACAATATGATCTACTACACTTTCTTTAATTTGACTAATATTATTCCATAACATAAGATTGTCATCCTATCTGATTGTCTTCACGTTTTAAAAGCCAAAAAGCCAACAAGTTAATGACCATCGGAACGCCTCTATTGTTATCGTTCAATGACCACCGGAACATCTCTCTTGTTATCTTTGAAAAGAAACGATGCATTCTGACTTTAAATAGACAACCAATCAGTGACCTGAATTCATGTGAACTATATTTAGCCCAAGGTAAACACCGACTTTTCAACCTTGTTTATTGTGACCGCGACAATATACGTCTCTCGGCTGCCTGTAAACATTTGAAAAAGATATTTTTTTCTTTTTGAATTTATATTTTTGTCAGTGAAGTAGCCGGCACTTAAAGCCACTGTAAGCGGCGGATTTCCGCCGGCTACCGGCTTCAATGGAAAGCCCTGCTTA
This sequence comes from Mytilus edulis, assembly GCA_019925275.1. Classification (NCBI taxonomy): domain Eukaryota; kingdom Metazoa; phylum Mollusca; class Bivalvia; order Mytilida; family Mytilidae; genus Mytilus; species Mytilus edulis. The sequence goes on from CM034354.1 coordinate 114,956,403, forward strand.
CAAAGTTTACCACCAAATTGTTTCTCTGTGCATATTGCTGTGTGTTTCTTTATTATACACATGTATATGGCTAAAGGTATAGGGGAGGGTTGAGATCTTACAAAACATGTTTAACCCTGCCGCTTCTGGTCTTTGTTAGTCTTGTATGCTGTTTTATTTTATTTTGGTTCATTTATAAGTCTTGGAGTTTAAGGTGACGTCCATCTTCACTGAACTAGTACACATTTTTATTTAGGGGCCAGCAGAGGCCCACATTTGGTTGCAGGTATTTCTTACTGCGTTGAAGACCCATTGATGGCCTACAGCTGTTTTCTGCTCTTAAGTAGTGTTGTTGTTGCCTTGACATATTCTCCATTTCTATTCTCAATTTTATTATCGCCAGTGTCAGGGCAGTGTGTGAAGCTAGGTTTATTCCATTTATAAATATTTCAATCATTTCAGTGTCGAAAAGCAGACCAGCTCAGGAAACAAATGCTGATGATGTGTAGAAACAAAATTCCAATGCGAGTGGATGTTTTACTACTCCCCAAATGTGATCATGGTCAGTTGGAGGCTTCAACAGTAGAGGGAGCCACTGTATCCTGCCAGGATACAGCAATGCTGCTGGAAAGATGGGATATACAGATAATCCCTAAAAGGTATAAACACTTAAAACCTGTAACTATGGAGAAATAACGGGTATTATTACATTTGTTGCAATGAATAACATGGATTTCCCAGTGAAATAAAAAATTATAATTTCACATGTCACCATGTGCAATAGATGTGGTAACTTCACTCCTCTGATGTCATACAACAATAGGCGTTGTCAAGAAATTGTCTTTAGTCGCATCAAAACAAGTTGTAAATGCATAGAAAAAATATAGTTCCTTACATTTTCTACTTAAATTTAAAAAAAAAAAACATTTGCCAAATGTAATACAAAAAATAACTAATCAAAGAATTCAAATATCAAAAAATATTCAACTCGTGACCAAACAACACCAATAATTAAATTGTGTGCTATGCGCAATTATGAATTAATGGGTTGTATGGTCACTTGTTGAATATTTTTCTATATTTAAATTCTTTTATTAGCTATTCTATGATTATTGTCATTCCCTTCACCTATATCAATCTGCTCACTTGTCTTAAAGGTTGTGGCAGATATTTCACCTGATTATTTAAATTTATGTATAAATCGAACAAACCATTTTTACAGGAGAATTATTGATTGCAGTTGTCACAACAAAACACTAATGAGACAAATTGAAAAACAACAACATAAGATGATTCAGTAAAAAAAAATCTCTGAAGTTTTAATGATACACAATTTCTGCTGGTGTCAATAATAAAGTCGCCAGAATAAACTTTCAATTCAAAGTTTTCCTCTGTTTCTTTTTTTATTATCGAGCAATATTGATTGATTACTGACATTGGCACAAACAACTGATATGATAATTTCTATTTATAGAATGGAGAAGACGGAATCTGGCTGTGTTACAGGAAGATTTCTACTCCAGGCTATCAGATCATATCTACATTTTTCACAGCTGAGTTCCTGGATGATTTCTAGTATAGGTTGTCTCCCTTTTGAAGTTATTTACAGGTAAAGGAGTTATTGCCCTTTATGACAAATTTTACAATTTTTATGCCCTGTCATATCAGAGGATGAATTAAGTTGTCTGACTGTATGTCTATTATGGATTTTGGTTCTCTAACTTATGTTTGCCTTAACCAAAATGTTATGAAACTTATACACAATACGTGTCAACACAAATTAAGTTTGAATATTGGTGGCGTCACTTTTACCATTCTAGAGTTATACCCCCTAACAAATAAAATAATGCTGAATTTTTCTTTCCTGTTTTCTAACTTTAGTGTGACTTAACTTAACTTTATGAATCTTAAACACAATGTTTATTACCACATTACACAGATCATGTTTGAATTTTAATAGCATCACTTTTACCATTCTTGTGTTTAACCATCAAAAACAGTTCTGCTGACAAACTGTAAGTTCAAAAATTTTTGCATTGATTTTATTTTTTTTTAAATTGGACCAAAACAGGATAGTGTTTGTAAGCAGTATTCCCTGGAAACTTTATAACTAATCTCACATTTTTGTTCAATACACATATACAACAATCACAATATTAAATGCACGCCAAATTTTCTGAATCACAATATTAAGTACTGGGGAGCTGTAATGAATCATATAGATCTATATAAGAAGATGTGATATGAGTGCCAATTAGACAACTCTCCATCCAAGTAAACCATTGTAGGTCAAAGTACAATCTTCATCAGGGAGCCTTGGCTAACACCAAACAGCAAGCTATAAAGGGCCCTTAAAATGACAAGTAAAACAGCATTCAAACCGAAAAAACCAATGGTCAAATCTTTATAAGAAAAAATGAGAAACACTTATGAACCACTTCAACAAACGACAACCACTGAACATCATATATAGATATAAGAAGATGTGGTTTGAGAGCCAATAAGACAACTCTCCATCCAAATGACAATTTGTAAAAGTAATCCATTGTAGGTCAAAGTACAATCTTCCTCAGGGAGCCTTGGCTAACACCGAACAGCAAGCTATAAGGGCCCTTAAAATGACAAGTAAAAAAGCAGTCAAACCGAAAAACCAATGGTCAAATCTATATAAGAAAAAATGAGAAACACTTATGAACCACTTCAACAAACGACAACCACTGAACATCATATATAGATATAAGAAGATGTGGTTTGAGAGCCAATAAGACAACTCTCCATCCAAGTAACAATTTGTAAAAGTAATCCATTGTAGGTCAAAGTACAATCTTCATGAGGGAGCCTTGGCTAACACTGAACAGCAAGCTATAAAGGGCCCTTAAAATGACAAGTACATATAAGCATTCAAACAGGATAACCTACAATTTGTAGGTGGAAACCATTATAGGTCAAAGTATGCAAGATATGTATGATAATATTGTGAAAATATGATCACCTTATAAATAAGCTTGTCTCAAAACATTGTGATTTGATGATCTGTAAGCATGGTATATTTTTAGGTTGTATGCACCAGGAGAGACCGTCAATTACAGCTTTAAAGTCATTCCAAATGTCCACCACTTTCCACAATCAGACATGACACATGCCACAATGAAAGTATCGGTGGCATCACTGCCACGCCCTCAAGATATGCCACATCTTATTTGCATAGAATGTGGTAAAGGTCGACAAAAGAAACAGGACAAGTTTACAAAAGCAAGAACCTCACATAGAACTTCAACAAATGAGTCCCCGTCAGAAAGACCACACTCCTCAAAGTCTTTAGGATTAGATCAATATAGCTTAAAGTCATTAGAGAGTCATCATAGACGTAAAAAATCTGACCAATCAGATAACGGGCATGCAAGATCTGACCAATCAGATCACAGACATAAAAAATCAGACCAATCAGATAACGGACATGCAAAATCTGACAAATCAGATAACGGACATCAAAAAGCTGACCAATCAGACCAAACAAAAAATAAAAAGTCTGACAAATTAGATAATAATTTGTGTCTGCCTTCTCGACCTAAATCTCCTAAAGTTTCTGATGAAGATGATGGATGTATAGAATCAATCCCAAGGTCAAAGTTAGGTCACCAATCAATTGAAGGTCAAGTTGTACCTGATCAAAAATTGTTTTATCACAAACCTCCTTCTGGAAGAAAATTGAAAACAAATGAAGAGGATAGAACGTGTAACTCCTCCGTTGCCATGGTAACAGATCTCAAGAAAGAGTCAAACATTTCTATGCAAACAGTTGGCCCCAGTGCTAGCAGTAACCAATCCCAGGGTGCTTCACATTTTTGTTATGCAAAAAAACTTTTGAAGGAGAGTCTGAAGGTCAAACCACTCACATTTAAAGGAGACTCACATTCCAAACATCCTACTGATCCAGATACACTGATTAAACGTCTTCCAAGCCCTAAAGTCTTGTTCACTACAAATTCTAAAAGTCAAAACACAACTTACAAAAAACGTAAGATTGACCTCAGTGACCTTGCTGAGAATGTAGAAGATAAGATTATGTATTCTGATTTGTCAGATCTAATGAAACCCCTCCATTCGGAAGAGTTAGAGTCGTACCTTGCTAGTCTCTCTCACCGAGTCCCGGACAAGGTCATCCATGACAGTATTGGTTCAATACCTCTAACCAAATGTAAATTCTTCATAGGTGAACATTTAAATGACATTGAGGCTAGTGATGGGAAAGCAAGTTGTGATAAAATTGATAATCAAAATGATGTTACTCAAGTTGAAAAAACGTCTGTTGTTACAGACATTGATGACAGGATTATATCTGAAAAGGACAGAACTAGTGATAGTGGAGGAAATACAAATTCTACAACATTCCACAAAACACAGGAAAAACAAAATGTCTTTCAAGAAAAAGTGAGTCCGATATTACATGATGGAATTATGAAATTACCAGTACAAAAATCTAGTCTAGATATTACAGACAAATGTGATAGGCCTAAGTCAGGGTCTCGTAGTCGAGAAACTGTGGCCAAACGTTTGTTTAAAAGTCTTTCTGAACCTGGACCAGATTTTGAAAAACTTTCTCTATCTCTTGTTAATGATGGACACCAAAGAGGTATATCACATGATGGTAACCATGGTTGCAGGTCACATGACGGGTCTCCTAATGGTTTGTCATTGACAGACGATGAATCTAGTGATAACTCTACTCCAACCAATAGTCTTTCAGAATGTAATGCCAATCATTTTAAAAATGAAAAACAATTTACCCATAATGCATCACCATCAATAAAGGATGTGAAACCTACCTCAAATAGTGACGGAGATCTTAACGATTCTTTGGAAGAGGAAATAGCTAAGCTGCATCTTTCTGATAATAAATGTGTTGGGTTGGTACAGAATAACTCTGTCACAATGGTAACCTCAGAAAAGAAGAAAGAAGATAAACTAGCGCTCGGGAAGACATTGTGTAAACATTTAATGACGAAGGAACTCAACAAAATGGGACGGGTAAGTCATGTAAAACTTCTGTCCCCTGAATGTTCAATAGTTTGTCTGTCAATATAAAAAAGAAGATGTGGTATGATTGCCAATGAGACAACTCTCCACAAGATATCAAAATGACACAGAAATTATAGGTCACTGTATGGCCTTCAACAATGAGCAAAGCCCATACCGCATAGTAAGCTATAAAAGGCCCCGAAATGACAATGTAAATCAATTCAAATGAGAAAACTAACGGCCTAATTTATGTATAAAAAATGAACAAAAACAAATATGTAACACATAAACAAACGACAACCACTGAGTTACAGGCTCCTGACTTGGGACAGGCACATACATAGAAAATGTGGCTGGGTTAAACATGTTAGCGGATCCCAACCCTCCCCTAACCTGGGACAGTGGTCATGGTCATGATGGTGGTATAACATAAGAACCAACTATAAAAATCAGTTGAAAAAGCTTAACTCATCAGATAGATAAAAATACAAGTGTCAACATGGTCAAGGCTATTTCAATAAATTACTTGAAGAAATGTTGCAAAAAAAAGAAAGAAAGAAGTAATTAAGAACACATGTAGTTATTTTATTTAGAAAAGGTGTTTCTTTTATTACACAAGATTTCTTTGATTGTTGTTATCACCACTTTCAGTACTCTCCCTATATGATGGCAGCCATTTTTAAACTAGTCAATTAAATAGATACATTTGTAAAAATTTAGCCACTGACCAAAAAAAATTTAATATCGCTTAGGCCAACTAAAATTAGTTAGTAGATTTTCATCCAAATTTTTGAAAAAAAATGAGGCGGGTGGGAGGATTTTATTTTTTAAATTTTATTTCATATGAAACCCTCGTCACGAGTTCTTCATACCGCGGAGTATATGCTAGTGGAAAACAAGTTGTATAATGTATATACATGCTGTATAAGGAATCCTACACTATTTTTTAAATTCTTAAATAAAAATCCCTGATTGGCAACCACTGTTATACATGTAATTGCCGCTTTAGAAACCTATTTATAGTATACATCAAAAAGAAGAGAAATGCTCTCTTCAGTTGGACTATACCTACACCAAATTTATTTTGCTTTCTAAGCAATGGTTTGTAGTCCCCATAAAATCAATAAAATGCATTGGTACAATTGTATGCAACACAAGTATTATGAGTACAGAATAAAATTTAAACTCAAGTGTTGAAAGTAATTATGATGTAAAACATGAACTTAACCAAAAAGTAGTTGTTGTTTAATGACTGAATTGAGGGTATTGGGACAGTTACAGAGGGTGTTTGCTGTTTGTCAACAAAAACAACAGCCATGGGTACTAAATATAAGGGCTTGTTATAATTAAAATGCGTGTTTGTCGACTTTTTTTTCTCAATATACGGTCATAAATCAAACAAGTTCGTGCTTGTGTCAATTTCTTTAATCCAGTCATGTTTTTTGTTCCAATTTGTTCTACAATTCTTGCGCTTTGGATATCATTCAGTCCAAATTTCCTGACGCACAGTCATTGTATAAATAAAGTAAAAAACACTGTAATTTGCGTTCAAGGACAAGGCGTTTTACTCGTAACTCGATTATTTCATGCCCTTCTCGTTATCATTCTCTATTCTCGGTAGATGATGTTGTCATCATAGAGCAGCAGAATATGTCGACTTAATCATTTTCGTTAGATTACTCGAAGAAATACAAAAACAAAATTTGAAACAGGAAGTTTTGAATGAAAAGAAATTATCGATGGTTCCTGGTAACGGACATGAACAAAATCCGGAAATCGTATTTTTGTTCAATAAAAAAAATCGGGGCGGGACGATTTCAGAGGGGCGGGCGGGGATGAAAATCTAGCAATTAATTTTAATTGGCCTTAAGGTGGTACCTAACACTACAGGGAGATAACTCTGTAAAATCAGCTAAACGTTTTAATTACGTTGTGTTGTTAAGGGAATATTAAGCTTCTCTATGATCAAAAGTAGTGTTTGTCAAACTGCTATATAACCAGTGTAATTTTTCTGATAAAACGGTTGGTTCAAATTTTTTGAAATTCTTATATTTTTGTGAAAGGGTCAAAGTAAATACTTTGTCAAAATTTTAAGAAAATTAAACGAGCCAAATTAATTTTAGTTAAAGTGTTGGGTACCACCTTAAGACAATAAGATTTCATTAATAGAATTCATATCAAAATAAGCTTGTTCAAGTTTTAGTTGTAAGTGTTTTGTTTTGCAGCCTGATGATATTTCTATGCCAAACCAAGAAGAAATCATGATATTTCAGAGAAATCTGGGAAAGAGCTCCAGTATGATGTTCAGCACAGCAACAGGGCTTCCAACAAGGTCTAGTCCGGTAAGTATCCATGGTAACACAGCAACAGGGCTTCCAACAAGGTCTAGTCCGGTAAGTAGCCCGTTGTTCTGTTCTAATTTCTGTATTTGTCATAATGATGGCACCTTCAAATTGTCTTGCTTTCTTTTGATTTGGCATTTTAACAACTAGAAAATGGTGACCGTGCCTTAAGATGTTGAATAAAAAGATTCTGCAGATCATTGAGAAAAAAAGGGTTTGCCATATATATCATGTATTAAAAAAGATTCAATAAATAAATTGAAAAAGAGAGTCAAAAATACCCAAAGGACATTCAAACTCATTAGTCATAAAAAATTGGCAATGCATGGCAAAAAATTAGTCATAACAAATTGGCAATGCATGGCAAAAAATGAAAAAGACCAAAAGGCAAACAACAGTATACATGGTATACAATACACAACTTAATATTAGAAAAGTAAAGACTGACCAACACAAACCACACATAAAACCAGGGATAAACTAAGGGTGAAGACTGACCAACACAAACCACACATAAAACCAGGGATAAACTAAGGGTGAAGACTGACCAACACAAACCACACATAAAACCAGGTATAAACTAAGGGTGAAGACTGACCAACACAAACCACACATAAACCAGGTATAAACTAAGGGTGAAGACTGACCAACACAAACCACACATAAAACCAGGGATAAACTAAGGGTGAAGACTGACCAACACAAACCACACATAAAACCAGGTATAAACTAAGGGTGAAGACTGACCAACACAAACCACACATAAAACCAGGGATAAACTAAGGGTGAAGACTGACCAACACAAACCACACATAAAACCAGGGATAAACTAAGGGTGAAGACTGACCAACACAAACCACACATAAAACCAGGTATAAACTAAGGTGCTCCAGTTCATTCAACCTTTGTATTATAAATGTGCTCTAGTAGTTTTCCCTACTCGCAATAGTTGCATTTTTAATATTTAAAAAACTTTGTTCTCTTTTCCTTTTAAATTTGAAAATTGTATCTCGATGATAAAAAGTAAAATTACAAAAAAATACTGAAAATCAGAAATTATTGCGATGTTTTTATTATTGCAAAAAAAGCAACAGGATTATAATCGCAATAATTTAAAGTCGCAATTTTGAAATTTTTATATGAATTAAACAGGATTTTTCTCAATATCGCAAAAATTTAAATTGCATTTTAGTCAATAATGACAAAATCGCAATAATTTAAAGTCGCAATTTTGAAATTTTTATATGAATTAAACAGGATTTTGCTCAATATCGCAAAAATTTAAATTGCATTTTAGTCAATAATGACAAAATCGCAATAATTTCTGAATTTACAGTACTGAACCTCAACTCTGAGGAAAATTCCCCAAGGAAAGTCCCTAATCAAATAGCCAAATCAAAAGCTCAAACACATCAAATGAATGGATAACAACTGTCATATTCCTGACTTGGTCTAGGAATTTTCTTACTTAAGAATAAGAGAATAAGAATATTTATTATTCCAATCAAGGGCCCTTGATGGGCAGCATAACATGTATACATAAAACAATACATCATGATTTGTAACAGAAAAACATTTTTTTTATAAACTAAAATGAACCATTAAAAAAGTTCAGACAGATGTTATTATCTTCATTCTATAAAATCATATACATTTAATTCCAGGCAGGATCAGAACCATAAAATCTTTACAATTATCATTGTAATTACATACATTAATTAACATTTCGTCTAACATCTAGACATATAATAATATAGCTTTAATAATACTTAAGAAAATGGTGGATTAAACCTGGTTTAAAGCTAGCTTAACCTCTCACTTGTATGACAGTCGCATCAAATTGCATTATATTGACAATAATTTATATTGTAATCTATATTTACCTTATAACATCAGAATAGCATTTACACATATATGTTTTATGATGTTAATGCAAATAATATTTAATTTGATTTTTACAGGCACCGACAAAGAGAAAATCATCAGGTGGCAGATTTGATTATGATAATACTCTAATTAGTACCAAAGCTATCAAAAAGTAAGTTTATACCAAAAACACAGAAATAAATGTATACAAGCCAGGGTTAAAATTAACATTCTTTTTAAGATATATGATCCATGTCTAAGATACAAGATGTTAAAGGTCCACACTGCTGGATATATACAATGATTATAAGGTGTACATGTCCAAGAGGGGCGAAAGATACCAGAGGGACAGTCAAACTCATAGATTGAAAATAAACTGAAAATGCCATGGCTAAAAATAAAAAGACAAACAGACAAATAAAAGTACAGAAGACACAACATAGAAAACAAACACTGAACACTTTAATACCCAACACTAAAATACGGATACTTTACTGAACACTATAATACCCAACACTAAAATACAGATACTTTTATACTGAACACTATAATAAAAAAAAATATATAGAAATTTTTATGCCCCACCTACGAAAGTAGAGAGCATTATGTTTTCTGGTCTGTGTGTCCGTTCATCTGTTTGTTCGTCCGTCCGTCTGTCCTGTTTCAGGTTAAAGTTTTTGGTCAAGGTAGTTTTTGATGAAGCTGAAGCCCAATCAACTTGAAACTTATTACACATGTTCCTTATGATATGATCTTTCTAATTTTAATGCCAAATTACATTTTTTTACCCAATTTCACGGTCCATTGAACATGGTAAATGATAGTGCGAGTGGGGCATCTGTGTACTTTGGACACATTCTTGTTAATTGGTATTTACCAGGTCAAGCTACTAATCTTAACGCCACATATTTGTTAGCTTAAGTGAAAAATGTATTGCCAGACAAGAATATATGTACTTCAACTATTGTATTTTACTATTTTTAATAACGTAGGCAAAGATGACCTTAGATGAATTTTTTTTTTTTTTGTATATAGATATAGGAAGATGTGGTGTGAGTGCCAATGAGACAACTCTCCATCCAAATAACAATTTAAAAAAAAAAAAGAAAAAAAGAAGGTAACCATTATAAGTCAATGTACTGCCTTCAACACGGAGCCTTGGCTCACACAGAACAACATGTCTTTTGATCATATATATATATTCATGTTTTTGTGTAAATATGCATCCTTAGTTTCTAATGTTTGAGTTTGAGAATTCCTGACGAAGGTAGATCCAGAAAAAAACGTGCTTCAGAAACAAACTTTATTAAGTGTTATTTTCATTAACCTTGTGTATTGTTAAAGCTAATAATTTGTTTAATTGACTTGTATCTTTTCAGTGCTTTATCCTGCTCAAAATTAGCCTTGCAGTCTGAGAGCTCTACTGACCATGAAGAATCTCAGAAAGTTCTTAGTACAAGTGCACCTGCTTCAACAAATTGTCTTCTGGGAAATTTTGAGGTAACATTTCCAGACAATACTTAGCTTTTCAAAAATAAGATTTCTTTTGTGATTGTAAATACTGTGAAGCCTGTTTTAAGAGAACTTTTCAGGGAGAGCAAATAGTACTCTCATAACTGTTTAAACAGGTTCAATCCAGGGGAGGATCCAGCCATTTTAAAAGGGGGGTTCCCAACCCAGGATAAAGGGGGTTTCCAACTATATGTCCCTATTCATTCTATTCAAATGCATTGATCGGCCAAAAAAAAGGGGGGGTTTCAATCTCTGGATCCGCCACTGCAATCCATATGAAATGTTCTATCATGACTATGGAGGTATCTGATATGAATGTTCTTAAAACACAGTTTTTTGCTTGATATGAATATCAATTATTTCATCATGTTTATTTTTTCATAACATTTTATGCAATTGTATTGAACATTTTCATTATATTTGACTTTTTTCCAATTTTATAATAAATACACAGAACTATGTTGTGTTAATAGTTCTTTTATATAAAGTTATCACTGTGATTTTAAAATGAACTAGAACACACCCGTGATATCGCGGGTCCGTGACTAAATTAAAGTATATAATTATATAACTATGCGCAAGCCTTATTTTAGTATTAGTATTGTCATCCGATAAAGTCATGCCGATTATAAGATACAAAGTTTTCTCTGCTATCAAATCTTTCTCTTTGAACCCGTCGAACTGGAACTTATCAATTATTGGTAATATTAATTATTTAGAAAACAAAAGGTCCTGGAATGGAGTATTTTTTAATCAACAGCAGGGGCGTAGCCAGAAGAAAACAATTTGCAAGCAAATACCGTGAACATTTTTTTGGGACCCTTTAATGCAGAAAAATGTTTTTTTCGGTTTTCGGTCATAGGACAGTTTAAAGAGGAGCTACATGTAGATAGGACTTATAAACAATTTATGACATAAAACTATTAATACTTGAATCTTCTGAATAGAGTAAATCATGGTTAATTTAATACATAAACAACACATTTTTGAATTACAGAATTTACTCAACATTAACCAAAATCTGCTCTTCGGGTCAAGGACGTATATTGTTAGTTATACGTCCTTGTTTGGGTCTAAGCAGAAACGAACTTCTCTATTACTTTGTCAACATTCACACTGAAATCGCGATCAATATGCAGTAATGCTAGCGATGATAACCTGACGTTTTTAATTGTTGATCGTACATTTGTTTTCAACAGACTAAACTGATAGATCTGCATGGTAGCACTCGCGAGATGTTATAAACCAGCTTACGTGTTCTCCATCGAGCGACCTCCCAATTGAAATTGTCCGCCAAATACATGCCAGGTCATTTTGTATGTCTCAGACAATGTTGAGAATTATTCGTTGGAATTATATGTCCTACAACACGAGGATGCAGATACGACACAAAGAAGCTATTTTCTGATAATACCAGACATCCTCTACTCTCCTATTCCATTATCATATATGGTCTTCGTGTGTGAACGCAAAATATAATGAGACTTTCCAATGCTCTTTTGGCGTGTTTTCAGGGTGATTGGCTCTGGTAGTCTGTCGAATACATCGCCTCGGCATATTTTCAATAATATCAAATGGTTTCGATAAATCTCGATTGGTACATCGCATCGCAAACAGATAAGCCGTACTCTGTAAAATGTGCTCCGAAACTACAGGTGTTAGACTGAGTATAATAAATTCAAATCTGGTAAAAAATACAAGTTACTGTCCGATTTTTACATGATCTCCAATAAAGAACGTTTAATTTGAAATGCCTTTATTTAATGAAAGTTCATCAATTAAAAAAGTGACAACATATGTGTTTCCTTTAACCATCATTAATTTATAAATTTTTATTTTGGCATTTTTTTTTTTTGCTTGCCGAATCGATGTGCACGCAACTGCGTGTTAGCGTATATGGAGCTACGCGCCTGAACAGCATTGTCCTTTATTAGTTATAAATAAAGTTGAATTCTTACAAATTGAAAACTGTACCTATACGCCTTATTTTTAGTCACAGATTTTTAGTATTCGTATTGTTATCTTAGAAAGTCTTACTGATTAAAATACTACAATAGGTAACAATTTGACATTTTAGTAGTGTCAACCCTGTAATTATGACCCGTGTATATAGCATATTAATCCTGAATACACCGTTTGGTGGTGCGCCTGTCAGATGCGGAACGTACAGATAAGGTAATAGGTATCGGTATCGGACTCGACCCAGAACTTCTTAATTATTGGCAATATCAATTACGTGGAAAACAAAAGGGCCTGGAGTGGTGTAATTTTTAATCTACACCTTTGTACTATATTAGTTATATATAAAGTTGAATTCTTTGATTTGTCGTTTTTACGTGATGACGGCTGACAAATTGGACATCGTAATTTTAGTATTATAGATGGTGAATTTCTTAACTAACATGACTAAGATAAAATAATTCAGAATTTAATGCATGCAACTTTTTAAAATATCAAAAAGTCAAGAACTCATGAAATCTTCTTGGTGAAAAAACTGAATAAATTTTTTATAATGATAAAAACATCTAGAAAATTGTGATATTAATATTGCATAGTACATATATATTATTACATCTTAAATAAACTTTGTATTAACAGTACATATATATAACATAATATGTCGTCATTTCAGGAATCTGTGTTGAATGGAAGAATAGAACCAATAGGAGTGGTTGAAGGATTCACTGCAGAGATTGGTGCAGGTGGAAGCTTCTGTCCAAAACATATCACACTGCCAGTCACAGCTTACTTCTTCCAGTTGTCAGATGACAATGCTCCCTCTCCATATTTAGTAAGTACACTGCCGGTCACAGCTTACTTCTTCCAGTTGTCAGATGACAATGCTCCCTCTCCATATTTAGTAAGTACACTGCCAGTAACAGCTTACTTCTTCCAGTTGTCAGATGACAATGCTCCTTCACCATATTAAGTAAGTACACTGCCAGTGACAGCTTACTTCTTCCAGTTGTCAGATGACAATGCTCCCTCACCATATTTAGTAAGTACACTGCCAGTAACAGCTTACTTCTTCCAGTTGTCAGATGACAATGCTCCCTCTCCATATTTAGTAAGTACACTGCCAGTGACAGCTTACTTCTTCCAGTTGTCAGATGACAATGCTCCCTCTCCATATTTAGTAAGTACACTGCCAGTGACAGCTTACTTCTTCCAGTTGTCAGATGACAATGCTCCCTCTCCATATTTAGTAAGTACACTGCCAGTAGCAGCTTACTTCTTCCAGTTGTCAGATGACAATGCTCCCTCTCCATATTTAGTAAGTACACTGCCAGTCACAGCTTACTTCTTCCAGTTGTCAGATGACAATGCTCCCTCTCCATATTTAGTAAGTACACTGCCAGTAACAGCTTACTTCTTCCAGTTGTCAGATGACAATGCCCCCTCGCCATATTTAGTAAGTACACTGCCAGTAACAGCTTACTTCTTCCAGTTGTCAGATGACAATGCTCCCTCTACATATTTAGTAAGTACACTGCCAGTAACAGCTTACTTCTTCCAGTTGTCAGATGACAATGCTCCCTCTCCATATTTAGTAAGTACACTGCCAGTAACAGCTTACTTCTTCCAGTTGTCAGATGACAATGCTCCATCTCCATATTTAGTAAGTACACCGCCAGTCACAGCTTACTTCTTCCAGTTGTCAGATGACAATGCCCCTCGCCATATTTAGTAAGTACACTGCCAGTAACAGCTTACTTCTTCAGTTGTCAGATGACAATGCTCCCTCTCCATATTTAGTAAGTACACTGCCAGTCACACTTACTTCCAGTTGTCAGATGACAATGCTCCCTCTCCATATTTAGTAAGTACACTGCCAGTCACAGCTTACTTCTTCCAGTTGTCAGATGACAATGCTCCCTCTCCATATTTAGTAAGTACACTGCCAGTCACAGCTTACTTCTTCCAGTTGTCAGATGACAATGCTCCCTCTCCATATTTAGTAAGTACACTGCCAGTCACAGCTTACTTCTTCCAGTTGTCAGATGACAATGCTCCCTCACCATATTTAGTAAGTACACTGCCAGTACAGCTTACTTCTTCCAGTTGTCAGATGACAATGCTCCCTCTCCATATTTAGTAAGTACACTGCCAGTAACAGCTTACTTCTTCCAGTTGTCAGATGACAATGTCCCTCTCCATATTTAGTAAGTACACTGCCAGTAACAGCTTACTTCTTCCAGTTGTCAGATGACAATGCTCCCTCTCCATATTTAGTAAGTACACTGCCAGTACAGCTTACTTCTTCCAGTTGTCAGATGACAATGCTCCCTCTCCATATTTAGTAAGTACACTGCCAGTAACAGCTTACTTCTTCCAGTTGTCAGATGACAATGCTCCCTCTCCATATTTAGTAAGTACACTGCCAGTACAGCTTACTTCTTCCAGTTGTCAGATGACAATGCTCCCTCTCCATATTTAGTAAGTACACTGCCAGTAACAGCTTACTTCTTCCAGTTGTCAGATGACAATGCTCCCTCTCCATATTTAGTAAGTACACTGCCAGTAACAGCTTACTTCTTCCAGTTGTCAGATGACAATGCTCCCTCTCATATTTAGTAAGTACACTGCCAGTCACAGCTTACTTCTTCCAGTTGTCAGATGACAATGCTCCCTCTCCATATTTAGTAAGTACACTGCCAGTAACAGCTTACTTCTTCCAGTTGTCAGATGACAATGCTCCTCTCCATATTTAGTAAGTACACTGCCAGTCACAGCTTACTTCTTCCAGTTGTCAGATGACAATGCTCCCTCTCCATATTTAGTAAGTACACTGCCAGTAACAGCTTACTTCTTCCAGTTGTCAGATGACAATGCTCCCTCTCCATATTTAGTAAGTACACTGCAAGTCACAGCTTACTTCTTCCAGTTGTCAGATGACAATGCTCCCTCTCCATATTTAGTAAGTACACTGCCAGTCACAGCTTACTTCTTCCAGTTGTCAGATGACAATGCTCCCTCTCCATATTTAGTAAGTACACTGCCAGTCACAGCTTACTTCTTCCAGTTGTCAGATGACAATGCTCCCTCTCCATATTTAGTAAGTACACTGCCAGTAACAGCTTACTTCTTCCAGTTGTCAGATGACAATGCTCCCTCCCATATTTAGTAAGTACACTGCCAGTCACAGCTTACTTCTTCCAGTTGTCAGATGACAATGCTCCCTCACCATATTTAGTAAGTACACTGCCAGTAACAGCTTACTACTTCCAGTTGTCAGATGACAATGCTCCCTCTCCATATTTAGTAAGTACACGCCAGTCACAGCTTACTTCTTCCAGTTGTCAGATGACAATGCTCCCTCACCATATTTAGTAAGTACACTGCCAGTCACAGCTTACTTCTTCCAGTTGTCAGATGACAATGCTCCCTCTCCATATTTAGTAAGTACACTGCCAGTAACAGCTTACTTCTTCCAGTTGTCAGATGACAATGCTCCCTCACCATATTTAGTAAGTACACTGCCAGTCACAGCTTACTTCTTCCAGTTGTCAGATGACAATGCTCCCTCCCATATTTAGTAAGTACACTGCCAGTAACAGCTTACTTCTTCCAGTTGTCAGATGACAATGCTCCCTCACCATATTAGTAAGTACACTGCCAGTAACAGCTTACTTCTTCCGTTGTCAATGACAATGCCCTCGCCATATTTAGTAAGTACACGCAGTACAGTTACTTCTTCCAGTTGTCAGATGACAATGCTCCCTCTCCATATTTAGTAAGTACACTGCCAGTAACAGCTTACTTCTTCCAGTTGTCAGATGACAATGCTCCCTCTCCATATTTAGTAAGTACACTGCAGTACACAGCTTACTTCTTCCAGTTGTCAGATGAAATGCTCACTCATATCTATATACTTATGTAAGTACATTCCATGCAGAAAGTCACATAGTAGTACTTACTTACTTCCAGTTGTCAGATGACAATGTCCCTCTCATATTTAGTAAGTTACACTGAAGTCACAGCTTACTTCTTCCAGTTGTCATGATGACAATGCTCCTCTCCATATTTAGTAAGTACAACCATAGATATGCAATATAAACTGTCACAGCTTATTCTTCTAGTTGTCAGATGACAATGCATCCTCTCCATATTTAGTAAGTACACTCCTGTAGTCACAGCTTACTTCTTAGTTTAATGACAATTTTAATACATATCCGAATCGTTCAGATACAATGCTCCCTCACCATATTTAGTAATACACTGCATACACTTACTCTTCCAGTTGTCAATGACAATGCTCCTCTCCAATATTTAGTAAGTACACTGCCAGTAACACTTACTTCTCCAGTTGTCAGATGACAATGCTCCTTCCATAATTTAGTAAGTACTGCCAGTCACAGCTTACTTCTTCCAGTTGTCAGATGACAATGCTCTCTCAACCATATTTAGTAAGTACAACTGCCAGTAACAGCTTACTACTTCCAGTTGTCAGATGACAATGCTCTCTCACCATATTTAGTAAGTACACCGCCAGTCACAGCTTACTTCTTCCAGTTGTCAGATGACAATGCTCCCTCACCATATTTAGTAAGTACACTGCCAGTAACAGCTTACTACTTCCAGTTGTCAGATGACAATGCTCCCTCTCCATATTTAGTAAGTACACTGCCAGTCACAGCTTACTTCCAGTTGTCAGATGACAATGCTCCCTCACCATATTTAGTAAGTACACTGCCGGTCACAGCTTACTTCTTCCAGTTGTCAGAATGCAATGCTCCCTCGCCATATTTAGTAAGTACACTGCCAGTAACAGCTTACTACTTCCAGTTGTCAGATGACAATGCTCCCTCACCATATTTAGTAAGTACACTGCCAGTAACAGCTTACTTCTTCCAGTTGTCAGATGACAATGCCCCCTCGCCATATTTAGTAAGTACACCAGCAAGTAACAGATTATTTCTTCCAGTTGTCAGATGACAATGCCCCTCGCCATATTTATAAGTACACTGCCAGTAACAGCTTACTTCTTGCAGTTGTCAGATGACAATGCTCCCTCCCCATATTTAGTAAGTACATGTAACACAGCACATTATCATTGGTATTTCTGTACACTGAAAATTAAAAGTCAACTAGTATCTATATATAACTTGAGATTGGTGTATTGGTTAATGTCCATGAGAAATATTAAATGGAAAATGAGGGTGCAGTATATTACTATTGTAGTGAAGCTGGATTCCTCCTTCTTTATCTAGTTCTTTTTTTATCTACAAAAATAAATAAATTACATTGAGTATATTGATAAATTTGTATTAAATTTTCATATATGCAGTACAGTCAACTCCCCCTATTAAGATATTGTATTATTATGTTAAAACACTAGTTGAGGACCACCTCTGGATGAGGGATTTTCTTACTGCGTTGATGGTCTTCTGCTAATGTCTGCTCTTTGGTTGGGTTGTTGTTTCTTTGACATATTCCTCATTTCCTTTCTCAATTTTATTTACTAAACCATTTACTTTTATGTTTAATGTAAATTTTTCAAGTAAACCGATATCTGATATAGGAATATATTTACAAAATAGAATATTAGGAATATTCATGAAAATCTGTCATAACCATGCATAACTGGATATTGTTAATGTTTTTTCACTCATCATAGAAAGTTACTACCAATAAAGATAAACAAGCAATAGAAAAATTGTATGCTGGTTTTAAGAAATACAACACTTTGAATTCAGATTTGTAATTGCAGTTATAGTCCCTAAATCAGGGTCAAAAAGTGTTTGTTTTTCAGGGTCACATTAACCTCGAATCAGTAGGAGAGAAAAGATATTAGATCCAATCCTAATTCTAATGCAACAATGTTTGTAATGTTCATTTTGATGGATAACGTCACTAATTTTCATGTCATCAATTGACAATTGATGCTATAT
>CM034354.1:114975112-115000788 GCA_019925275.1 Mytilus edulis
TGGGATATTTTTGGTCAACATAGTCATAATGTTTTGTATTGTTCAGTGAGAGAACATCATGTTTGTAACGGAACGTAAAGATAATGGACGTTGCTTACTTCTTATCTTTCTCGTTAAGAAGTTCCTGTATGGAGTCAGCCTCAAAATAACAAAGAAGCAAGTCGGCAAGAAGAGGGGCACAGTTGTAACTTCAACTGTTAAAGTCTGTTGAAAACACGCGTACGTCCTCCGAACATAAAAAAAGATGTTGTCATTTAAGAAATCAAGCATCTTGATCATGTCAGTTTCAGATGTTTATTTTATATATTTCAGTGAATCTTTAGTAGGATGTTTCTCTCCTCACTACAAGATATGTGTATCTTCGTTCGCCATTTTTTATTAAACAATACCAACTCTTTCAGTTTGTATTTTAGTTTGGAATGGGTAATACTTGTGTTAAGTGTATAACAGTTAATTGTTTTAATACTACTGCAGGTTAAGCGTCTTAGATTATATGTAGTTTAAAAAAGATCTTTGGAATTTTTTAGTATCCATATCTGATTCACGCCTATTGTAGAATAGACAGTTTCACCAAAAATTAAAAGCCCTGCTTTTATTGCAGATAAAAGAGATGTTTAGAATTTAGAAAGAGGTATGGTGGAGCATTTGGAAGGCCCATCACTATACTGTTGTTTGTAAGGACACTTAGATAAGTTAAGGAAGATAAGGAACATTGAACAGACCTTTGATGATCCAGAATTTCCTCTTCGGTAGTTTTCGTATGGAAATATATTGAGTTTCCAAGTGAAAAAGTCAATACCTAATTTATTTAACAATGTTGTTTGGGGCATTATCTGCGATTACAACAACTTATTTTTCATTGAGAAACTTTCGTTTTTACTTCCATGTTGAAATATACATTCATGAAACCGGAAGTACGTGATTTTTTTGAAAATTTTGGAAAAACAATTCTCAGGTTGAATTTGGTGGTTTTCTTTTTTCGTCAATTCTTTATTAGATATCCCTTTCAATTGATGTGATGCGAGCGTAGGCAAACGGGTATCAGGAGTACTCAATTTAAAAACACGTTATATTTCTATTGATTGTTTTTCTAGCTTTCTCTGCATCACATTTGTCAAGATGTAAATGTGTCAGACAAAAATAACATGATAAGTCGTATTCAATTGTTTTTGAATTGTAAATGTGCTTTTATTTCTCTTCCATTGGTTAAAATAAGCACCTACCTATACAAATTTATAAGAACAGTAAAACACAAACTCTTTAAGTGATTATCTTACTGCACTTCCCACCCATCGGTTTTACACCTATGTGATTTGCATTTTTGGAAATGATGGCAACAATGCAGTCACAATAGTTTGTAAGTCAGAAGCTGATGTCTTATTTTTGAACTTGGTTTACTTTTGTTATGTGTTCAGTATTGTGGTCGTCAAATCGTAGACAAGGATAACACAATCTTTAGATTATTGAGTTTTTTTACTCAAATAATTAAACTCTGGATATTTCTTTTTTTGTAAAGTGACATATTGATTTTTTTCAGGAATACATGGCACATTAAGTAATAATGAACCTGAGAATATAGGGTTCTCTTGGTCAATAGCCAAATATCTGACAACATGGCACCTCTTTATGATGAAGAAGAAAATTACGTCCGCCTAGCATTGCTATTGAAAGGAGTGACACCCAGGGCAGTCCGTACTTATTTTGACAGAGAATTTCCACCTACGTATCTACCATCAACGCTGAATACAAACTACAACACTCTTTGGGACTTGAAATTAAAAAGAATCATTAATCAGGCTCAATGGAATCTTTTGATTCCAAGAAATGGTACGTCTTTATGTTACGGTAGACATTTGAATTTATATTTCATAAACATGAGATTCAAAATTTGTGTTGTTCTTGTTAGGACTAGAATAAATACATTTCTGAATAATCAAGTTAAAGATTGACTAATTCGTTCATTACAAATTACTTTTTACAAACGGAATGTTATGATTAATCATGATCACTCAGCTATCGCCTAGATATAAAAGGAAACATTTTGTTTAGATGTTGCAATCATATAAATTAGACATACTACCGTCAGGTGTTTTACTTAAACTAACTTTTCAATTCATTTGTGGTACCGTCCTCATGTCTTTCTCTGAGGGACTGTTGAGCCTCTGATCATGATACTTAGGAGTAATTTGAAAATCAGTGCCAATCGAAAACTGGTAACACACATTATGCCTATTGGAACTATTGTTTTCATGTAATAGTTTGTACAATCATTTTGTTTATTTTGACAAATTGTTGTTTTATTGGCAAAACGGTTAAAATTATTTTTTTTGTCCTCTTACCATGCCTTACTGCTGGAACTGTATCATTTTGTATCATGACGTTTCAAAAAAGGAACACATAGCATTTGTATTTGTATTTTACCTTAGCGGGAAATGACGCATGTAAAAGCCCCAAACCTTTGATTTGACAAGCAGATGACATACCTTGCACGTTAAGAATAGCCGGCAAAAGTGTTTGTCATCTTGATTTAAACAGCCCTTACCTTAAATGAATGTAGCTTTTAATACACAATTTTATAAGCTAGCTTTCAATACTCATTTTTTGTATCTTTTAAAATAACATAATATCTGTCGATTTTTATACTACATATTGTAATATTCATAACTAATTCTACTCTGACATAACGACTATAAATCATATATTTTTTTCTTGATTTCACAGGGATTCCGGATTCAAAAACATTCGATGTAACGTTGATGATCTGTTTAATCAGAAACTTGACAACTATCAATCCTCCAATCAATGGATTTGACAGTCTACCACAGCCAGGGGAGATAACTCCAGGATCTGATGTAGCCAGAATAAAATATTATAGGAATAAACTAGCTCATCATGATAGTAATACAATAGACACTGCCTATTTCCATACAGCATGGACAGATATATCAAATGTAAGTTGTAATGCTACAATGATCAAAACTGAAAACTGAAAACAAAAATAGATTTTATTTTCCTACTTTAGATTTTCAGGAGACAATCAATTTTTGAGTGTTTAGCTCTTACCAGTCAATTTCTAGAACAATCTACTTCTTTTTAACTCATACTTAAAAAAAACAAACGTTAAATCAAATGTGACGTACTTAAACTCAATTAGTAGATTAAGGTCTATCCCTGTCCTGAAGTTGCTGTAATTTTGCTATAGTCGAGTTAATTTACAGAAAAAAAATGCCTATACCAAGTCAGGAATATGACAGTTCCTGTCCATTCGTTTTTTTATGCGTTTTGTTACTGATTTGCCATGTGATGATGGATTTTCCGAATTGATTTTCCTCTAAGTTCAGTATTTTTGTGATTTTACTTTTAACATGTTCAATTAATAAGTGTTTTGCTAATCAAAATAAATGAAGGTAGCGGTAGTTTTAAAAAAAAATTACATTGTCATATCCATGCAAGCTTTTAGTAGCCATATAATCAGGTTCAAGTATTTTTTTTTAAAATGTCCTGTACAAAGTTAGGTATATTGGCGTTTGTTTTTGTTAAACTTTAGTGTTTTTGTTGTTCCTTTGATTTTCTTTTATATTTGATGTGTTTCCTCCGGTTTTTGTTGTTACCGATTTGTTTAATCTATATCGATTTATTACTTTTTTACATCGATAAAGTACTGATGTGTTTCTTTAATATTAACACTATTTCTTGGAAATTCCAATTTCTATTTTGGAAACTCTAACTTTTATCTTGAAAATATGAACTTTTATCTTGAAGATATGAACTTTTATCTGGAAAATATGAACTTTTATTTTGGAAAGATTAATTTTAATCTTATAAATATCTAAATGTAATGTTGGAAATTTTAAATTAAATTTTGGAATTGGTAACTTTATTCTTGGAATTATCAACTTAGTCTTAGAATTATCAGCATTAAACATGAACATAAGAACTTTAATGTTTTTTCCACTAACAACCTGAAACAAGGTCTAACAATATCCTGAAATGACGATTCGGATGGATCTAATGATGTTTGAAATAATTAATAACGTATATTGATATTAACACTTTTACTTCCACTTTAACTCTTCATATTCAAAGTGGATTAAAGGCTGCATGAAAGCTAAGATTGAAGGCTGAAATTATGCATTTGTTATAAAATTACTATAACGTGTGATATTTCAATGAAATTGCATGAGATTTCAATGCTGACCGTTACATTTAAAATCCGTTGTTAACACGTAACAGCTGAACAGTTTCCAATTCCGCAGATAATTTAATCCAGAAGGCTATAGCGGATAAATGTCTAGAACGGCCGACATTGTCTAATTGATGAGATTGATTATTTATTGTTGTTAATTCCTATGAAAGTACCTTAAGAAATTAATGTTATTCCATATTAATGTGTTGACAAAGGGAACAAGAAGCTTAATGTTAAAAAAACACATTCTGTATGAACTAAATTGATAAACTTTTAAACAAATAATGTATACACATGATTGTTCGTAATTTAATATAAGGAAAAGAGCATACATCACGCAGAGGTATAGCATTCATTGATTGGCATATTGCATGAAAACACAATAAACAACGGTTAAAACAGGTGAACACTTTGTGGTGTAACTCAGTTATCTTACTTTACATTTTGCTTTATCTTGTATGTTAAACACAATGTTATTGCCCTGTTAGATCTGATGCGACTATTATACAAGTGAAAGGTTCAATCATGTTAAATCCACCATTTTAATTTCTACAGTAGAAAATTTTTAAATCAAGTTTGGAATGTGACAGTTGTTATTCATTTGTTTGATGTATTTGGGCTTTTGATTTTGCCATTTAATTAGTGACTTTCTGTTTTCAATTTTCCTCTGAGTTCAGTTTTATTGTGATTCACTTTTTACACAATGCAATTTCCTCAGACTTTTTTGTGATTTCATTTTTTACCCGAAGCAGATGCCTAGCAGTTTTGATTAACAATCAAGACTTAATTAGATGCATTTGAAATGGTTATCGAGATAAACGTTCGTAGGTATGATAGAACAAGAAATGTTTATTGATAAATAGTTCATAATATCATACATTGATGTATTCCATAAATGATTTCATTTCCAGGCTGTAGGTAGATTGGGAGATCAAACCATGTTCCAAGAGTGTCAAGAGTTAAAGCTGAAAATCTTAGACCAGTCTAATCAGGAAATTATATTGGAAGTCAAACAATCACTTGAAGAGATGAAAGAACTAAAACTAACAACATACAATTTGAGGAAGAAACAGTCAAAAGTCACAGAAAATCTCAGAAAATTACAATCTTTGCACGGTACATTAAAGACTTCCCACAGTATATTAAAGTCTTCCAACAGTACATTAAAGAATTCCGTCAGGTTTTTACGGGCTGAACAAGTACTAATCAGAAAAGGTTTTAAAAACCCAATACCACCAAACATCAGAGGTATATAATGATTATTGATACAGTTGATATAGAACATTTTTTTCCCTATTTCTCTTATAGTTTTAATTGCTTTATCCTGTATTGATCATTTGAAAACATTTTCTTAATCTATCTTTATTTTAGTGTCATATTAAACATTGTCTTAAAAGTGCGTGGTTTTACTGTCCACAAAAACAGTTTAAACCAACCAGTTTTTCGAATAATGTTCCTGTGTTTGCTACTTTGTTCACTTTAGTGTTTCTTTTGCCTCGTTGTTTTCATCTTATTACTGACGTTTTTACTCGGTATTAGCTTGTAACCCGAAATTGTTTTTGGTTTCAATCGATTTATAATTTTCGAACAGCGGAATACTTATGTTGGTTTCATTGACTTAATAAAGGCAACAGTAGAATACCGCTGTTCAAAACTCATAAATACATGGACAAAAAATAAAATCGGGGTAACAAACTAAAACCGAGGGAAACGCATTAAATATAAGAGGAAAAGAACGACACAACACCGAAACGCAACACACACAGAAACAGACCAAGCAATAGACAAAACACCTCGATAATAACAAATATAACATCAAAACCAAATACGTGAATTTGAGATAGACAAGTACCGTGCCACGTCTTATCTCAATATCTCAAAAATAAGAGAAAACACAAACGACTCAATGTTAAAATGCAACACACACAGAAACGAACAATATTATAACAATGGCCATCTTCCTGAAATGGTTCATGACACTTTTAAAGGGGAATAAAAGTGGTGGGTTGAACCTGGTTTTATGGCATCCATGTATGTTATAATGCATAGACTATTTATTCAACCAGCAAATAATAAAACTAGAAATCGTGTTGTTAGTTGAGTGTTTTCTAACATTCACTTTTCAACTCAATGTTTAACAATTATTTTAAGATGCGTTAACATTACAAGTTTTTCACGTAAATTTATGTAATTTTACCTATATTTTCAAAGAAATACTTGATGTTTAACTAGGGAAATATATGATTGTTTTCCCAATGACATATTTTCAAGGGATATACAATATACAATATATTAACAAGTCTACATTGAAAACAACGTTCAAACCTATGAGTGCGTTAGATACAAATCGCAATGTTTATACGTGTGCATGGAACAAATTTCTTTGTAGAGGGGTCAATTTACAGCAAAACCAAAAAAGAGTGAAAAATGTATTTTAGCAAAACGCATTTGACTAACAGGTCGAACAACAGATGTTCTTTAACTCTTCTGACTGCCATTGACTATTGCCAAATTAATTGATCACAAGCTGTATCTTAATACAATCTGAATAAATATATATATATATATATATATATCGTGTGGTCTAGCGGGACGGCTACAGTGCAGGCGATTTGGTGTCACGATATCACAGTAGCATGGGTTCGAATCCCGGCGAGGGAAAAACCAAAATTTGCGAAAGCAAATTTACAGATCTAACATTGTTGGGTTGATGTTTAGACGAGTTGTATATATATATATATATACAACTCGTCTAAACATCAACCCAACAATGTTAGATCTGTAAATTTGCTTTCGCAAATTTTTGGTTCTTCCCTCGCCGGGATTCGAACCCATGCTACTGTGGTATCGTGACACCAAATCGCCTGCACTGCAGCCGTCCCGCTAGACCACACGACCACCTGGGCTCTCAAAAAAAGAGCTTTCGGTGGCCATATGTTACCTTTCCACGTCAGTTTTAATCTAGCGGCGTACTACAGTACATGATATATAAGGCATGAAGATGTTATTGTTACAGATCAGCTAAATTATCTATAGTAAAGGATCCTACAAATTAATGTAAGATACAGTCACAGAAAATAATTATATTCATAAGTACGTCTGAGTCAGTGACAACCCTACAACAGATGTATCCATCGGATCGCCTTCAATGATGGTGATACATGGCTGTGTACATAATGTATATACAACTCGTCTAAACATCAACCCAACAATGTTAGATCTGTAAATTTGCTTTCGCAAATTTTTGGTTCTTCCCTCGCCGGGATTCGAACCCATGCTACTGTGATATCGTGACACCAAATCGCCTGCACTGCAGCCGTCCCGCTAGACCACACGACCACCTGGGCTCTCAAAAAAAGAGCTTTCGGTGGCCATATGTTACCTTTCCACGTCAGTTTTAATCTAGCGGCGTACTACAGTACATGATATATAAGGCATGAAGATGTTATTGTTACAGATCAGCTAAATTATCTATAGTAAAGGATCCTACAAATTAATGTAAGATACAGTCACAGAAAATAATTATATTCATAAGTACGTCTGAGTCAGTGACAACCCTACAACAGATGTATCCATCGGATCGCCTTCAATGATGGTGATACATGGCTGTGTACATAATGTATATACAACTCGTCTAAACATCAACCCAACAATGTTAGATCTGTAAATTTGCTTTCGCAAATTTTTGGTTCTTCCCTCGCCGGGATTCGAACCCATGCTACTGTGATATCGTGACACCAAATCGCCTGCACTGCAGCCGTCCCGCTAGACCACACGACCACCTGGGCTCTCAAAAAAAGAGCTTTCGGTGGCCATATGTTATATATATATATATCATAAAAATAACCAGAAAAGATGTCGATATAAACCTCAGAAGCTAACATAAACTTAAAATAGACTTGTTCAGAAGGGATATAGTTTCGATACTTGTGTCAGGTAATTAACGATTGCATATTTTGGCCTAAATATTGATTCCATTTGCATCGGAACTAAACGCATTTATTGTAAAAGAAGTTGTTGGCCTGGAGCGGGTTATGTCCTTCTCATATATGTTATGATGGTATGATGCTAACGGGAGGTTTTTGTGTATAATTTGGAGTTTATCATTATCACTGAACTAGTATATATAGTTGTAAAGGGGTAAGCTGAAGGGCGCCTCCGTGTGCATTTCTCGCTGCATTTAAGACCCATTGGTGACCTTCTGCTGTTGTCGGTTCTGTGGTCGGAGTGTTGTCTCTCTGACACATTTCTCATGTCCATTTCTAATGTTAGATGTGGTAAAGTGGCCAATATACAATTATCTATGTGTGTGTTGCGTTTTGGTGTTGTAACGTTGTTCTCCTCTTATATTTAATGCGTTAACCTCAGTTTTGGTTTGTTAGCCCCATTTTTGTTCCATGGATTTATGAGTTTTGAACAGCGGTATACTACTGTTGCCTTTATCTACCAAATAACAAGTACATAAACAATTACAGGACACCATCAACCTTCAGTAATGAATAAAACGGATGTATGTATATAATAAGGTAGAATATATCCTCAGATGACACAATGTAAACATGTCATCTACTATTGTTCTGTCTGTTATGAATAAGAATTAATAATTCATATAAATAGTCAAAGTATAAAATTTGAATTAGTTACATATTAATTTTTCAGCTCAATTTAATAAACAAATAGAAGACTGGAAAAAGAAGGATAATATGTTTGTTTCTACGAGAGCTAGTGCTAATGTCATAGAATGTTTACAGGACAACAGTTGTGTGACTTTAACTGCCCCATCAGGAGCTGGCAAATCATTTATTGCAAGACACACAGCGCTAACTCTACAGAAAGCAGGATACAAAATAGTTCCCGTGATACAACCAGATGATATCAGAAATTATTATCAACCTGGTGAACAGACAGTCTTCGTTGTCGATGATATTTGTGGAAATTTCATTGCCAACCAACAACAGATTGATAACTGGAAATAACTGTTACCTGTAGTTGACACAATTATTGCAGATAAATGTTGTAAGATTATTGTATCATGTAGGTTACAAGTGTATAAGGATGATAAGTTTAATACATTATTACCTTTTAAATCCTGTGAATGTAACTTGATATCAGATAAACTATGCCTTACATCTAAAGAAAAAAATAGTATAGCAAGTAAATATATTGATACCAGATTTGTTGATCTTGATAAGATATCAGAAAATAGTGATTTTTTTCCTCTTTTGTGCTCTTTATATGATGAGGAAAAACATGGAGATGTGAACAATTTTTTCGAAAATCCATATATTGTCTATGAAAGAGAACTAGATGTTTTAAGTAGGCAAGGTGATGACGGGAAATGTAAAAAATGCTGTCTAGCTTTTTTAGTTGTTTTCAATAATCAATTGAGAGATAAATGGTTCAAGGGTAGAATTACCAATGAGCAAACACAGATCATAAAAGACACATGTGAGGCTTGTGGAATTAACAGCATACCAAAAATAAAACTAAAGACAGAACTTGACACTCTAGTTGGTACATTTGTCTTTAAACAGGATGGTATTTACCGTACTATGCATGATAAACTGTTTGACATCCTTGCCTTTTACTTTGGTCAGAAAATAATAGAAAGTTTAATAGAACATGGTGATAGTGAGTTAGTACATGAACGTTTCATTTGGCAGAAATCTGATGACAAGACAAGTAACATAGATTTCATTATTGAAATACCAGATGATTATTTAGATTCGTATTTGCAAAGGTTTATCAAGGACTGGTTAGCAGGAAAGGTTGCAGTTGTGTTCAATAACCATAATACGAAAGTGTCATCATTTAGACAAAAATTATTAGAGAAATTAGAACAGCAGGACAAACCAATGCAAGTCACATTAGCCAATACTAAGGATACATTTGAACTAAAGGAGAGCTGTGCTGCAGGTACTACTCCACTGATAGATAATTGTTATAATGGTTATAATGATATGGTAAAGTGGATATTTCGTAATGATGTGGATGTTGATCAATGTAGAGATGATGGGGTAAGTGGACTGTTGATGGCAAGTCAGGAAGGCTATACTGATATAGTAAACTTACTGTTAGAGAGAAATCCTGATGTTAATCTATGTAACAAGAACGGAGTGAGTCCTCTGTTACAGGCAAGTCAGGAAGGACATACTGATATAGTTAGATTACTGTTAGAGAGGAATCCTCATCCATGTGACCATACACCACTGAGTACGTCATTTGTTTATAATAACATCAGTATCAGTAACAGTCCGAGTCTTGTCCAGCCAATAATGAAACATAAACCAGACATTAATGCCCAGACATATGATGGAGGTAATGCTTTATATTATAGTGCACTGTTTGGACACATTGAGATAACACAGTTACTGTTAGAGAATAATGCTGACTCTAATATCTGTATCTATAGTAAACAGTATATAGCAAAAATGATAAAAAATCATCCAACTGTAACTTTGAGAGAATTAGAACAAAACATATTCGATACCCTTGTAGAGAGTACATCATCACGTGTAACAGAATACGTCAGCCAGAAGTCAGTGAATTACGCCTTTGATGAAGTAGCTGGTTCCTCTCCATTACACATAGCTTGTTTTATGGGAAGGTTGGATATAGTCTGTTGTCTTTTGGACAACAATGCTAACATTAACATAACAAAAGAAGACGGCACCACACCCTTATTTTATTCATGTGAAGTAGGACATGAGGATATTGTACGTTTATTGTTAGATAAAGGAGCAGACACACAAATATGCAGACTTGATGGGAAATCTCCGTTAAAGATTGCAATTGATAATAAGCATACAGCTATAGTTGAGATTGTAACAGAACACATTCATTAGACAGAACCACTTCTTTAAAAAGTATTGCTCCTTAGTTAGTGGTTTCTCGTGACATGAACAAACGGCAAAAAGATTCGGAAACCACTGTTTTCTTTATTATTTCTTGATTTGTGTTTTTGTTGATATTCATTCACTCCATTACTTTTGTCTTTACTTTAGGTACACTTCTATTCTGCCTATTACTTCTATCTCCGTTAGATATCTACTGTTATTCATTTGATTTCTTATGGCTGTGTTGGATATCTAATTCATCACATTGCTTCTCTCTCTACTTGCTATTTACTGTTATTTGTCCTTATTTAATACCAACTACTATTCGTTCGATTACTGCTGTATTTGTTTGATCTATAAAATTAACTTCATGTCTGCAATGTTATCATGCTGCATGGTTTTACTTAACATCATTTTTTTGTCCCACCATAAACAGAAGAGATAGTTGATAAACAATCTCTGTTGATTTCAATGAGTTTAATTGTTCCACTTTTAGTATTTCTGGTTGTGCAATGTTGCATTGGTTCCGTGAATATTTGTTCAAAGTATATATAGTTTTGAAAAGCGGTATACTACTGTTGCCTTTATTTATATATTGTTTTGCCTGTATTGCCAATTATTAAAGTTATTAGTATATTACTGTACCACATTAAGTAAACAATGTTATTCTATTATCATGATCATATACATTATTTTGAAGTTTTATCAAATAATATTCCTCTAAGGTCAATCTTTTACTAGACTATTGTAGTCTGATCTGATTTTGTCATATGTTCATGTTAATGCTGCATCTACCATTTTTAACAGTATTTGTCTATTCTAATTTTCATGATGTATCCTCCATTCTTAACAATATTTGTATATTACAATTTTTATTCAATTTAAAGCTGTATGTGTCTTAAAATGACTTACATGTTGTATCTCTCATATTAGACATATTGTCTTAATTGACTTATCATGATTTAAATGCTGTATTGTTTTTTTTAATTTTGACTTATCATGATTTGTATAATATATTTTCCATGTTGTTCAGTTTTTGTCACATCATGATTGTCATGCTGTATCATCCATATCCAGTTTTTATTGTACTCTGTATTAATACTGTTTCTTCCGTATTCAACAATTTTTGTATTTTTATGATTATCATGTAGATTCTTCCATATAGTTTTTATTTTTATGTTATACATTCTTTTTATATATATTCTTGTGTTTCGCTTAAACTTATAAATGCGCTTTGTCTAAATGCAATTCTGTTTTTCTTGTTGACATGTCTGTTTGTTTTTGTAGTGATTAAAATTAAAACACAATGTTGACTGATGTACCCCTATTTATGACAATTGAATTGGTATATCTGTAGTTTTACTCAAACGTTATTACAATATAGTTGAATTTGATATGACTGTTTTATTATGATCCTCATCCTGTTTATTCCATGTTTTACTGAATGTATGTAGACGCGATTACACTGTACACAAGAATCAGAAACTAGTTTATGTTAATTGTTATGCTGGATTTCAGTCTATTAAATGTGCGTGGTTTGTTTTATAATACAATGTAAATGATTTTTCAGACTTTATATTACAGTAAAGGTGCTGGTAAGAAAGTAAACTAGTTTAACTTTATTTATCTCAAATTATATAGTGAGTGGATCATTGTTAAGACGCAACCAAACACCTATGTGACAACCACATACAAACATAAGAGATCTAAAAAGGTGTGCAAAATATGTATTTACACATTAATACATATTCATTTAAATAGTTCTGACTTCTATTCAAACCTATGCTTCTTTTTATAACTGGATCTAAATGTGTACTCTAAAATATTACTCAATTCATAAGATATTATAATTTTTCAACAGAAATACCCTCATATTCTTCTGTAAGGTAATTTTTATACATATTGAGACAATTTTCAAGAAGTGTCATTCCTTTTCATTGATACATTTACCCCTGTATTCGCGTAACATGTGTTCTAATTAGTATACAGAGTTGCGAAATTGGTTTAGACTTTTGGACCTAAAATTAAATTTGGAAGAATTTATCAAACAATCCTTCCATTAATATAAATAAAACTGCAATGTAATCTGAAAGTTTTACATAATAAGGAGCTATGTAATTTTAAATTGAAGTAAATATCTATATACTTATTGTTACGTTTGTTTATTGTTATGATAAACTTATTGTATATATTGTAAAAAAGTAATGTGTTGATAAAAATCATATCTAAAAAATAATCAGAATAAAATTATTCAGTGTTATTTTGTTTTTACTTCTCTTCGTTTATTTTATATTTTGATCAAAATAAAAATAAGATTATGTTGTGTGATTGCTAAAGAGACAGACAACGTGCAGAAATAGATAACATAAACGTTATGTCATTTAAAGAGAAGAACATGTTATACAATCAATTTCAGATCTTTTCTTAACAACACCAGGGATGGGGATTACATGCTTCGATCGGCAATGGTGTTTTGTAATACAGATGTCAACACAACTGAACTCATTTCTCTAAGAAATATTTCTAACATTTGGAGTTATTAAGTTCGTTTCGATCCCTGAATTCTCCCATAAACATACGTTTTAGTTAAATATAGGTAACTATTATCTTCAACATGTTCAACACAGGCAAAACAAATCCATTGAATCAGTTATAAAATGTTTCTGTGTGACAGATGAAAACAAATCACCAAAACACATAGTTTAAACGATGTCATTTATGACTGATGCATTCAGGTTATCAGCAATATAGAGATTCAGTGTGATGTGTTTATGGTAAATATATTATTACAGCTAACATGCAAAAGCATTTCTATTTACAGAGTTTAACAGACTGACCAAAAACATCTTGTAATGTCAATCACTCCGTTATTTCAAATTACAAACCTGTTCGTCACATGTGCATTGTTTTTCAAGGCAAAATAACCCGGTGTAATTCTTTCCATTGAGGTCTAATCTACTCCAAGTTAATCTTGACTAATTAGATAAGCCCTCTTATAATCCAGGGGTTTGAAATAATGTCTGCGAAATAACAGCCAGCAAAATACTTTACAATTTCAGAGAACCACAGTGCTTTTGATTTTTTTATATATCTGATCAACAAGCAGGCATGAGTCATGTGAGTTGTAAAATAAACATGTTCGAAACCGGGAAAAATTGGTTACAAAAAAGGTCCATATATGTTTTATCTGATCTACTAAAAGTGGACGTTATTTATTGTAAAACAGTGTCGTTTTTGTATTGACATTCGTCAAGAGTGGAAATATAAAAGGGACCTTATACATGAAGTGTAACGTGCGATTTGATATAAGTTCCTAGTAAGGCATTCTGACAGTTTTTCGTCTAGCCAACGCTATATTTTAATAAATTGTCACTCAAAAATTATAGTCATTAACTTCAGGTCGTTCAACTTTGCATCTAGTCTTAATTATGCATGACATATCTGCCACTGAACGTACAACGTAATCAATTAAACAAAATCAGCTTTATTTAGTGTTGTATACTCATTAGCTTTTTTTGGATAATTGTCTGAAACAGTTTTCCAATTTTATGTATTTTTTTTTTTTTTCATTAAATTTGAATATAATTTGTGTATCTGTAAATATAAAAAAAGAAGATGTGATATGATTGCCATTGAGACAGCTGTCCAGAAGTGATCAAAATGATTCAGACATTTACAACTATAGGTCATTGCATGGACCTCAAAAATAAGCAAAGCACATAAAGTACAGTTGTCATATCAGCAAATATTGATTGAAATAGTTATCAAAGGTACCAGTCGTATATATTGATATATCGACGTGCGTTTCGTCAATATGAAACTCATCAGTGACGCTCAAATGAAAATAGTTAGAAAGCCAAATATGTAACAAAAGAGCATTGAGAATACGAAATTCCGAAAAGATGTGCCAATTACGGCTAAGGTTATCTATGCTATACATATCATCAAAATTGGCTGCTGGAAAAAAGGAGCGGCTATCATAATTGGCTGCTAAAAGTGGATGCCAGCTTCAGTCTAGTATATGACAAGGAACAAAAAATAAAAAGTTTGTTACATTTTAAAAGATCGTGCGCAGAATTAATGATTTTTTTAAATTTGTATTTCTGTCACAAAGAGCTCTTCAAAAATCGAACAAATGCTGCAGCCCCAAAATTGCAATTTACATATCCACCCTTCATGTGTCAAAATTATACAATAAATACGTCACTTTCTAACTTCTTCAATCAGTTATTATTGTATAAATTATGACTTTAATTGTTCATTTGATTAAATCCGTTTAAATGTCACACTCGCCGTTTCCTGACGTTTTGGCGTATATGTCAATACCTTTTGGCGTATAAGTGTCTTATGAAAAGCAATAGGAATTTGCATTTTTTTCTAAGGTCTCAAATTGTATTCTAACATCAAAATATTTTTTAAGTGTATGAAAAAAAAAATTTAAGAGAAAATATTAAAAAAAAATTAAACACGATTTTTTTTGTTTTTGTGTAGTCAAATGTCACAAAACCTGTCTTTTTTTACCATTTTTGTTACATGTATGATAAGTCAAATTATACAGTGTTGGAGTGGTGAAACTTTGAAATTATAATAACACAGAAAATCCTTTATAACATTTAACATTTACATCTACTTTTCATGGATTTATTTGCACCCATTTTAGGTATTAACGACATAGTCAGCGACTACTTTTGTCTAGTCATAATGTCACATGATACTTTTTTACTCGTTTTGACATTACGTTCTGTAAAATTTGACATGTAGTGCCTTACGTCGCAAATTACAGAAGCCTTTACGGGCCATGCTAATTAACTTTTTCCAAAATATCAATTTGATATAACAAAATATTTATTTGATATAACAAAATATCAATTTGATATAACAAAATATCAATTTGATATAACAAAATATCAATTTGATATAACAAAATATCAATTTGATATAACAAAATATCAAACTGATATAACAAATTTACAATTAGAAATAAAAAGTTATCAATTTGATATAACAAATTGTGAACTTCTCTACCAATACTATGATTTAATCATAATGATGAGATTGATTGAAACATTGCGTAAGCAAAATTGACGCATTTTTGTAGGGTATTGATTGATTGTTTATTTGACGTTCAGCGACAAATATGTCACTGAATGCTTATTTAAAACTTGTTTCTGAAACCCTCTCCGTGTCCTTTCATCTTTTGCTTGAAGCAGTTTTGGAGACTAATTTGAAAATTCTCTATTCAGTACATGTGACCTGGTGTCTTAGAACGAACGACTATAATAGAAAAAAAGATTTATTCATATTGCACATTTTCAAGTCAGATTGTCATATTGAGATATTTGTCTTTCAGGGAACATAGACACTTGTAAGGATAAAAAAGCTTCACTTTCCTCAAATAGCCTGACATTTTTCTTTATTAATTTCGATGGGCACATGCAAGGATTAATGAAACATTCTAACATTCATACTTGCATTTGTCTGCCCCACCTACGATATTAAAGGGCATTATAAATTCTTGTCTGTGCGTCCGTCCATCTGTTCGTTCTTCTCTCCGTCTATCCCGCTTCAGGTTAAAGTTTTTATCAAGGTAATTTTTTATGAAGCTGAAGTCTAATCAACTTGAAACCTAGTACACATATTCGTATCATATGATCATTTTTAATTTTTACTCCAAATGCCACGGTTCACGGAACAGATAAAGTCCAATCAACTTGAAACCTAGTACACATGTTCCCTATGGTATGTTCTTTCTTGAATTGATGCCAAATTAGATTTTAACCCAATTCCATGGTCAAATTGGTAATCTGTTATATTAAACAACTTCTGTAGCAAATATCTCATCATGGAAAAGCATAACTTTGTTTTATATGTTTGTCTTGGATACAATATCTCAACATTATTGAAACTCATTAAAATTAATAACTGTTTCGGCGGAGGACATTTTAGCGCATTGATAGGACATTTAAGCGAAAAAAAGTTGGACGTTTTAGCGCCGAGAAGTATAGCCGAAAATTTTCAACCCATTTCAGCGAAAATGAAAATTTTCAAATCCTTTTTTGTGCAATATTTTAATCCATTTTATGATTAATAATATATATATATATATATATGTTTTAAATGAATCAAGACAACACAATTTACAAAAAATATCATGTCCATTAAAATACAGCTCTACTTTATGTTTTCTAGATATGTGGTGCACATGCGTCTGTACAGTGTTGTTTTTTTATATTTCTTTGCAAGTTGATGAAAGTAAATAGCTGCGTGCCAACTATACGATAACTTTATTTGCGTGATGAAACAAAGTGAACATACATACAACTTCAATATAAAGCCAACATAACTTAATACTCATGGTTTTAGTAAGAATAGTATTATTCAATTAGGTAAGTTTTCGCTAAAATGGGCTATCGGACATACAGGTGAATGGATTAATCCTGCGCTAAAATGGGCTCTAATGTCTGCGCTAAAATGCTAAAATGGCCCTAGTAGCTTAATATTTTTCGTTAAAAGTATTTGCGCCCATCTGTGTTCTTGTTCATAGTTTTGATTACATTTCCTACTGTTTATGCAATTGGCAAATTTGATTGAATTATTTTTATTGTTGTTAAATTTGAATTTCCTTTAACGGTTGATTCTTTTACCAATTAATACAAGTGGTAAAACAAACGACTTAACTAATAAAAGTTGTATTCAGAAATTATCCCTCAACAACATTTGCGAGTATGGTCTTGAGAAACATCGATTGTCTAAAGGGGACGATATATGACTGTCCCATGTTAAGAGATAGCAATGGCTCTTGCACGTAAAAGACATCTTGCAGATTTGGAAAAGAGTAGGCTAAGGCTTCAAGGAAGAACTCGCACCCTCAAAGTGGAAACGGATTAATATAAGTTGTAATAACTTGTTTCGAAATCCACTTTAAATACATATGTTTAAACTAAAAGAAAAAGCAGCAGAAAAGACAGTGGTTTAAATTTTTTTAAATTTCCTTTTAAAATCATAAGAAAGAGCACATTACTTTCCTCCAAGGGGATGCTATATTTAAAACAATATAATGTTTTCGTTTAAATTTAACTGTACTTAAAATATATGTACAGCTTTTGGATTTCGGTTCTATACGGAGCAAGTCAAGCAAACCGCTCGTATAAATTATGCTGTATGATTGAGCTGCACGAAATAAAAATAAGTACGACGTTATTTATGGAACATTTGTACAATGCATGAAAAATAACGTCAAACAAGCGTTACCAAAACTAACAACAACACCGTACGAGACGTAATAATTGTAAAATGGTCGATAGTATTTATTTATGGGCTTATAAATGTATACCAATTGTTTCTTTTTGTCTAATACACATACCCTTTCCATAAGTTTTATATAATGATATGTAGCTCAAAAAAATATATACACACTCCCGTTATATCTGGTGGAGGTACCCGAGTTCACAATGCTGACTGGATTTATGATGTACGCAAAATTGAAACGAACGTGTACAGAGAGAAGAAACAATTTACTTTTTCATTCAAGTGAGACTAGCGGAGCAGTAAAACATTTTCGTCTTTGATTGACTCAACTATTTTTCATGAAAATCATTTCAGATGATGTAATCGATATGTTGGTTGATGTGTTTGTCTCTTATATACGAATCGTTTCAAGTATTGTTACTCTTCTGTTCATTATTTGTTTTTGTCAACATAAACCGTTTCAGACAGTGTCATATATGTATTTGACTGTTATATTCAAGTTTTCATAAATTTATAGATTCACTTTGGTTACAAAAGAGGGACGGAAGATACCAGAGGGACAGTCAAACTCACAGATCTAATTCTGTAACGTCACGGCTAAAAATGAAAACGACAAACAGACAAGTAATAGTACACATGACCAAATATAGAAATCTAAAGACGTAGCATTTGTACTGATTGGGTTTAATTTTAAATTATGAAGATAGAAATAAGTCAAACCAGCTGAATATTTATCTCGGTATTTAAGATTACGAAGGACGGTAAATTGTTAGGAAAGGCATCAATTACCATGCTATAATTACCCTTCTTATAAAATTATCTAGGTAATTAGTCATGCCATGCAGAGAATTCAAATGTCGTGTCAAGGTATATTTACCTGAACAAAGTCTTAGTAAAAGTGTTGTTTTAAAAATGCAACAAGGCATGCACCGTCCTGCATTATATATCATCACAACTACTATAGATTTAAATGAATACTATTTGTTAATGGAGTTAACGTGGTGTCATATATTTGTCACTCATATCACACTATCCTATACATATATGAAAACAAGACCAACTTTGTACATGTTTAAAAACGTTTGTTAATGTGACTTGAAATACATTTTGAGTCAGTAATCTCCGTGTATTCCGTAAGGACAAGATTCACGACAGCCATGTTTACATTTATCAAAGGTAACAGGCATATAATTGTTGCAGGTATCATGTCTTATGGAGGGAATAATCCAACTATGTAAAGGATCACTCTAATTCAAACAAAAAAATCCCTGAAGCTGACATAATCAAGATGCAATTTTTCTTGATTGACAACATATTTGTTACGTTTGAAGGACATGTTTTTTCAACAGACTGACGGCATTTCAATTGGAATCAATTGTGTCCTTCTTCTTGCCAACTTGTATCTTTTTTATAATGAGGCTGACTTCATACAATAACTTTTTAGGAAGAAAGACAAGAAAGATAAGAAGTTAGCAATATCCTATAACGCGACTTTCGGCTATATTGATGATGTTCTTTCACTAAACAGTTCAAAATTTGGTAACTATGTTTAACACATTTATCCCATCGAACTAGAGATAAAAGATAAAACAGATAAAGTTAAGTCGGCATCATATCTTGACATACATCTAGAAATTGACAATGCGGCTCAATTGCAACCAAAACTTAACGACAACAAAGATGAATTCAGCTTTCCAACTGTGAATTTCTATTTCAAACAGCAACATTCCAGCAGCACCTGCAGACGGGATATATATATATATATATATATCCCAGTTTATACGATAAGCCGTGCTTGCTTTTTCTATCATGATGTTCTTGCTAAAGGGAAGCTATTAAACCAAGAATTCCAAATCGTGAAGTTGAAATCATCCCTTCGTAAATTTTACGGACGCCATCACGAGTTGGTTGACCGTTAGGAAATAACCGTTTCACAAATGATATCTGATATGTTACTTACGTCATAACTACAAGTATCTGCCCTTTTATGCATGTGACCTACCAGATAAGACTATGTGTCACGTGCACGGATTCTAAATGTGGAGCATGATCTGTTTACCCTTCCGGGGCACCTGAGCTCAACCCTAGTTAGTTTGGAGCGGGTTCGTGTTGCTTTTTCTTTATTTTCCATGTTGTGTCATGTGTACCATTTTTTGTCTGTTTGTCTGTTTGTCTTTTTCATTTTAAGCCATGGCGTGGTCAATTTATTTTCGATTAATGAGTTTGACTCTCCTTCTTTTATATGCCAGACGCACGTTTATGAGCAATATTTCACATTTTGAAGAAAAACAAAAACGTCATGTTTTCATTGCCTCAGTTATAGTGGTATGATGTTTTAAAATTTGATTACATATAAAAAAAGAAGATGTGGTATGATTGCCAATGAGACAACTATCCACAAAAGACCAAAATGACACAATCATTAACAACTATAGGTCACCGTACGGTCATCAAGAATGAAGCTTATACCGCATAGTCAGCTATAAAAAGGCCCCGATAAAACAATGTAAAACATTGCAATCGAGAAAACTAACGGACTTATTTATGTAAAAAAATTAACGAAAAACAAATATGTAACACATAAACAAACGACAACCACTGAATTACAGGCTCTTGATTTGAG
Organism: Mytilus edulis; assembly: GCA_019925275.1. Classification (NCBI taxonomy): domain Eukaryota; kingdom Metazoa; phylum Mollusca; class Bivalvia; order Mytilida; family Mytilidae; genus Mytilus; species Mytilus edulis. The sequence continues at coordinate 114,996,006 of CM034354.1, forward strand.
ACAGGCACATACATAAATAATGTGGCGGGAATCTAACCCTCCCCTTAACCTTGGACAGTGGTAAAACCTTAAGAGATATTGACTTTGATTACTTATGTAGGAACATCCGTTACTCCTTGTAACTTCACACCAGGAGGTTTATATGTGTAACGTTTCTAGGCGAAACCTAAGCTTGTACACGTATGTGGTTAACAAAGAAATCAAAGTCAACTTCCTTGGATAGAAACCAGCGGTAACAAAGAACAATATTGGTGGCAGGTGACCAGAGGTACCCAAAGTCAACTTCCGTCAAGTCAAGTATATGTGTATGGTAAACATGAATAGTCATTGTCAATATATGTAAAAGAATAAATATTCTCAAAAACGTGATTTGTATAAGAAAGATGGTCAGAGGTCACAACATTTAATGTGTTTGAAAGGAGAATAACAGTATTAGATATATCCACACAAAGACAATGTGTCAAGTATCCATAACAAACCAACACCAATATCTTTGTAAAGTGGCAAGTTCTTTCAACAATCAATATTTGTGTAAGGAAACAAGAGTTAACCATATTCAATGTCTGTGGAATGATCCCAATGAGTAACCATTGTCAAAATGACCTGGGGTATCAGAACTGTGCGTAAGATGAAAGAAGTAACAAAATATCTAAACTCTGTGGACATTAAAATCAACATCTGTTTAAAGAGAACTGAGGGTACTAAAATTGACATTTTTTATTAACCAACGTCAATATATTTGTAAGGTGACCAGTGTACAATGTACACAAAGTCATGAAAAAAGAACGAATAATATTTAATCACGTCCAACATTTGGGACAATAAAAAGATGAACATGTGGTAGTCAAAAACCTTGTTCCATTAATGTACTGACAACATAGATTAATTAATTATTTGATCAATGATGAAAGACGTTTAATGACGTGTCGAGAACTTTAACTTACAATTGATATTGATATGCTTAAATGCTAAGGGTTTCTTTGTCTGTCAAACCTTTAACAATGTCCAAAGTAAATCAGTGTGCCTTTACATGCCCAAAAGATGCTAAAGGACAAAACATATCCTATTCATAAATCAGCAATTGTGTTCATATTAAAATACAATTCATTTTTATAAAAGTAATGCTCTAATCCAGTCGTGTATATTCTTTAATGTTTTAGTACAGTTTTTGTTGAGATATATCCGCTTTTATCTATTATATCGATGATATACAAAATATTACTTCAGGTCAATGATCACAAAGTTCTGATCTTTAGAAACAAAACCGTACAAAATTGTACACTTTCCTCAATCAAGTGACAATATATTTTGCAACTTTGTTTCATAACTATGAGTTGACAAAATAACTTACTTCCTATAAATATAATTTAGTTTAGTTTAAACATATTATTTATAGTGGATTGGGAAACAAGTTTTGCAACATATATTAATTTCTTTCCACTTTGCGGGTGCGATTGCTGCCTTGTAGTGGCATTATTCAGCTCCTTTTCGAACTCTACAAGGGTGGTTTTAACGTGCAAAATCACAAAAATACTGCACTGAGAGAAAAATCAATTCGGAAAGTCCATAACCACACGGCAAAATCAAATAAATAAACGCATCAAAAACAAATGGACAAGAACTGTCATATTCCTGACTTGGTACAGGCATTTGCAAATGTAGAAAATGGTGGCTTACATCTGTCTCTCTTAACACGGGCCAGAAATTTATGATCCCCTTCCGACGGACTATCATCGTTTTCTCAAGACCATACTCGCAAATGGTGTCAATGGAGAGCAGAAAATCCAGTTCCTAAAATTTTCATCCCGAACGGGAATCACACCAGGAACCTTTGTGTTTGTAGTCCGATACACTAACCACTACACCACAACATTTTCTCTGTCTAGTAATGTTCTGTCACCCGTGCCGTCGAGTCTAAACATGTTTTGCCGGTGTGGTTCAGACACAGTGAATTTATCAAGGTAAAATCTTTAAAAAATGTACTCAATTCCTTAGTGATCATACCATTGAAAAAGAAATATCCTCAGATTCTTCTGTAAAGTTATCTTTCTACATATGTATACCATGTTCTTGAAGCGTTATTCCTTTTGTAGTATAGGTTAACACTGATGAACCATGAAATTAAAAGTTCAACTAATGACAAAATTTATGAAGGCTTGTATAAAGACTTCGGCAAAACCACGAAATTAAATGTCCACGAACATGCAAGTGTTCCTTCATGCACGAAAATTTGTTTCCACGTAAATCAAATGAATAAGTAATTCGTATTTAGAATTTTTATGTGATCAAAATTGTTGCAAACTTTCAAGCTTAAAAATAAGTTAGTTGTACATTTTTCAAGCAATAATTTTATAAATATTGTGAGCAATAGAAATTCAATGGCGTCTGAAGGTTTTATATAATAAAGAGATATGTAATCATCAACTGAAGTAAATATATAAATACTCACTATAATACTGATTGTTACTTAGTACTATTTTGTAATGGTCTGAATGCAAAGTTGTATATATTATAACTCAAAGAATAGCTTTGTGATTAAAATTTATATCAGCAATATAATCAAAATAAAATTATTTGGTGTTATTTTTTGTTAACTTCTGTTAATTTATTCATGTATTTATTACTTAAAAAAAGACGATGTCGAGTGATTGTAAATAAAAGCAACAGTATATATACCGCTGTTCGAAAGTAATAAATTTACAAATTAAAAAAGAGGAAAACAACGAAACAACAGAAACACAAAAAAGTGCAACAAAAAAAAAAACGACAACCATAGAAACGAATAAGAAGATAACAACTGTCATTTTTCTGACTTGGTACAGGATATTTAAAGAACAAAATGGTGGGTTTGACTTGGTTTTGTGGCTTGGAAAACCTTGCTCAAGAGACAAAAAACCTACATAATCCTAATGACATAAATGTACAGTCATTGAGAAACAAGATACTGTTATCCTATCAATTTCAGATCTTTAATGAAAAAACTAAGAGCAGAGTGCTTTCGTGCTTCAATAGGACAATGATGTTTTTCGCATACGGTTGTCAACATAAATATCCACCCTTCGCTAAACAATATTTATAACATTTGGAGTTAATTTGTTCAATTTTCCCATGAAATACAATGTATGTTTGCAACTATAGGTAAATGTAACCTTTAACAATGAGCAAAAACAAATGTATTGAATAAATTGTAAAAGGTGCCGGTATTATAGAAGAAAACAAAGAACAAAAACTTATCAGAGAGTGTTATCTTTTGTTGATTCGTTTAGTGTAATCCATGTCTTGGCCGTAATAATCGAAATTAATTCTGAGCGTTAGCATTTCTATATCAATCAGAGGGGTTAAATGAATCTGTATCAATAGAGACATGTTCTTGATAAGACTAAATTAGAGGGTGTGCTGATTCTGTATCAATAGAGATATGCTCCTGTATAATGGGTTTATAACTAGAAATCTCTTGGATATGACAGTTCTAAGTACGCCGGTCAGTTTTTGTAGAGGTGGAGTACAACCAAATCATGGTACGTCACATCCGGTTGCATAAGAAAATAGGCTTATGAATATATATATATATACAACTCGTCTAAACATCTGCATATTGATCATATTGTAGTATATGGTAATCTTAAATTAACTGTAGGGATTGTTAAGGTGAAGACATTAAGTGCTAGTTTTAACTGTTAAAGATTCGGGGCGTATACACGTGGACAATATTCACCACAATATTGTTGCCTTTGAAAAAACTTGCAATGCATATGAACTTTCTATTCTAGGATACAATTATTTTCAAAACTTCACTTTAAAAGTGGTATTGTTTAAGCCGTAAAAAGAGCTCCTATACGAAAAAACACAGCGTAGACTTAGCAACACCAACCTCAACAAAAACTGTGGGTGATCGCAGGTGCTCCAGAAGGATAAGCACATCCTGCTTAACATGTGGCACCCGTCGTGTTGTTCAAATTATTACAAATCTGGTAAATAATATATTTGTGTGGTCACATTCTGAAAAAAAGTAAGTGGTTGTAGTTACATAGGAACATATCCGATACAATATATGAAACGATTATTCCATTACGGTCAATAAAGTCGTGATAGCGCCCGTAAAATTCTTGAAGGAATGCTTTCAATTTCACAATTTGAAATTCCTGGTTTAATAGCTTCCTTGTTAGCAGCAACCCTCTATCCAGGAAATCATGATAGGAAACTCAAACTCGGGATTATCGTATGAATTGAAAAAATATATACTTCGCATGAAAGCGCTGCAGAAATGTTGCTACATAGAAATTAAAAATTCACAATTTGGAAGCTGAAATCATCCCTTTTGTAAATGTACAGTAAATAAAACCTTAAAGTATATGCAGTGATTTCTGTAAGGCTAAAATTCTGATAAATAAGTATAAATGCGAGAAAGGATGTTTTTATGAGAGTTTTCTATTTGAATAAATGTTTTTATAAGTTACACTATGTAAATACTGTTTTTTTTAAACCATGCATTTTTTAGGAGAAATATATGTAAATACTGGTTATGATATATATTTTTCATTTCATATATACATTGGGAATGTTACCAGTAAACTTACATATGCATATTGGTCATAATGAAGTATGTGGTAATCCTAAATCCAAGGAAGGGGTATTAAATCAATGGATACGTGATGCATACACAAAAAAGTAAGACCCTTCTTTCACTCACCGACAGGCTGTTCTGAATGTCTTTGCAAAAGAACCTCCGAATATAATATGGAATTAATTGCAATTTCAATATTATATTTTTGTATGTCTTCTA